>ML850654.1:5448-26306 GCA_009831015.1 Picea engelmannii
CTTGTTTAAAATCACAATCTTGAGAATCAATACCATTGCGAACAAAATCTTTAAATCAAAAAGTGATGTTCTGTAGTAGCATGAGTTTTTTTTAATTAAAATTATGATCTAATTGAAATCGTGACCTAAACAACTTCTACCATCGCACATAAAAACCTAAAAAAAAAACTCATAAATCCTTCAAAAACTATTCACTATTTTTTTTTTTTTAAATAAAAAATAAAGAAATAAAAAAGAAAAATTAATTTGTATTTTTTATTTGTATTTTAATTCTTCTTTTCAATTTATTTCATTTCACTTATTTTATTATTGTTTTATTTTTTATTTTGTCAATAAGGTTATGTTTTATGTGTGTTTTTTAAATATTTTTATAAGATTTTTTAAAGGTTATTTTCTCTTCTTTTTTTTTTTTTGTTTATTGTTATGCTATTTTTTTTTAAAAGGTGTTAAATTTTTTTAAGGGTGTATTTTTTGTGGGGACATCCCCAAAACCTAGGAATTGATTCAATTTGGAGGTTTTGGGGAACCCCATGTCACTATGGACATCCCAAAATAAATAAAATAAAATAAATAAATAAAATAAACAAATAAAATAAACAATAATTTAATAAAATAAAATAAAAAATCAAGGTCACGTCATCATAACTAAAATAAATAATAATTTAAGTTTAAGGTCACGTGAGACACCAAATTAGTATTTGACTCACCAAATTGGTATTTGATTACTAAAATTTATGGAAGTGTACATACCCTATCCCTTTGGATTTGAACCTGTAATCTCTTAAAACGAAGCACACATTCTTATCCATCAATCCCACTCAAACTATACCAAAATACCATATATTTAGACTAAAATACCATTAACCACTCTTATAATCCAATAAAAACACAAAACCACTCCTTCCAGTTGGTAATGTAGGAAGACTAATCCCTAACAGATTTAAACCCCTTGAATCCAAACTTCAATAGCCGCATATTGACAATATTTATTTCACGAGCATACATAATATACTGACTTTTTCCTTGTTTTCAAACACAGAATGCACCATGCAACAAAAAATGACCATACCTTAAGTGCAGGGCCCTGACATCTTGAATTTGCTTGGTGGGTTCCTCATACAGTACGCAAAGCTCCACTTAACTTGTTCAGTTTTTTGTTCAATGGCTTTCGATGAAACTACTTGATTGCAGTCTGTCTCGTATAAATGACCCACATGAAATGAAGCTCAAAAGCATAATTCCCTCAGTCAGTTGGCATTCAAATGAAATCTTCAATCTGTTTTGATGCACAACCATGATGTTTAGTGCCACTTGGCACCCTTAATCTGATCAAGAAGATCATCAATTTTGGTGATAGGTTATCGCTTCTTGAAAATGATTTTGTTTAGGGATATATAATCAATACATAGTCACCATGTTCCATCCTTCTTTTTCACCAACATAATTGGGCTCCCACAAGGTGAGAATCTCAGTTGAATGTGGCCCTTTTGGATGAGCTCATGAATTTGACACTTTATTTCCTCATTCTGAATAAGGGAGTGTTTGTATATGTCAGGGTCCTACCCTAACCCCCTTACTTAGATACTTTATTAATGTATGAGGCCACCTTCCTTGAATAAGGCACATTAAATAGTTAATTAATAGTCATTCATTGTAATAAAGAGTCTATTTTAGTAATAAGACCCAAATTGGTTGGTCACAACTCACTATAAGGGGCCCGTAGGTAGTTAAGATTCTCTATGGATAGTTATGGATAACTATATATTGAGTAGAATGTTATGTATTATTTTTTCAAGAATTTTTAATGTATTTGGAGCATTGCTCTTGGGGGTTGCCCAAATCAAGAGACAAGTGAACATAACTCTCTATTCTTTTCTTTATCATGTGATTTCTCTAAATTTTTGGATTAAGTACACTAAAGGTGGTATCATAATCTTTTTTGGGCATGAAGTGGAAGCATTTCTCGACACAAAGTGGAAGTTTTTTTTCTCTGTTTGCATTTTTTGGGGAAAAGGGGGATGGTAGCATTTAGGTAGATTTATGAAAATTTTTGTTTAGAATTTGGAAAATACCATGCAAGAACTGAATTCCTCACCCAATTTAAAAAAAAAAAATTATTTGTACAAAATGGACTCCAAGAAGTGGATATATCATCGATTAAAAATGTGTTCTTTTTAGGTTTTTTTTTTTTGTCGACAACCATGAATTTCACAGATTGGATATTTTTTGACATAGTCGTTTCAGTCAAACTAGAGACATTATATCCAAAAAATTTGCAACATTTCAAAATTGGGGTCATAATAGCTAATCAGATAAGTATAACTAAAGTTGTGATCATTTTACATTTTCAACCTCAAGCCCTAGCTTGCACAAGTTATTTTCAGTGATTCTAAGAGATTTTTATTGTGTTAACAATATCATAATTTTTAATTTTTTTTAGAGACGTGTTCCAACATATTTAAATAACATATTGATATGTCATTCGATGGGTAAAATTTTTGTTGGGGAAGAATACTCACAATAGCTACAAATGGTTTCACCTTTCATTGTTGGAAACCCTTATTATCCCTATTAGTACCCCTTCGAGTAGTACCAAGTCAAACAATATATATAAAATATCACTTCCATTTACCCTCCGGTATATAGGAAATCCCCTAGCTATACCTGAAATCATCCTTAGATAAGCTAATAACCCATCTTGTTTCTATAGTACATTGAGAACAATAATCGAGGATGAGATGGGAATAAGATGGTTATCTATGGATAAAGGTCATTCATGAGCTATTGGAGGTGGGGGTCATTCATTGTAGTACAATCCCCTACTTATCACTAAAATTCATAGTATTAAAGGAGGAAGGAACTTGGCACACATGTCATGATTTTTGAGCTCTCAATAAGTTCACAATCTAGGAAAAGTTCCCTATCCTTGTTGTTGATGATATCCTTGATGAACTTCATGGATCAAATTTTTTCACTCAACTTGATCTATGTTAAGGATAGCACCAAATCATGATGAAAGAATAAACCATCCCAAATATGTCCTTTAGAACATATGAAGGTCATTATGAGTTTCTAGTGATTCCTTTCGACCTTTGTAATGATCCATACAAGTTCCAAAGTCTCAGGAATAATATTTTCAAAAGATGGGAATCAAACATAGTGCATGTTGAAAAGCCCTTCTGACTTTTGAGAGAGAACCAATTATTTGTAAAGCACTCCAAATTTTATTTTGGGGCTCACGAGGTTGAATATTTGAGTCTCATTGTATTTAAAGAGGGTGCATAAGTTCATTCCAATAAAGTGGCACCTATGCAATATTTTCCTCATCCCAAAACATTGAATATCTTGAGGGGTTTCTTATGAATTACAATATACTACACGGAATTTGTGAAAAATTATGGAAAAATTGCAGCTCCCCTAACTTTACTCCTTAAAAATAATTTCTTTGTTTGGAGTGTGGTAGCATCATAGGCCTTATCTGCTTCAAACAATTCCATGTGTACTACTCTAGTATTAGCGATACCTAGATTTAATAATACTTTTGTATTGGAATGTGATGATTCAAGGAGAGGTAATGGAGCAGGTATTAATGCAATAAGGACACTAATTGGCATTTACTAGTAAAACCTTTTGTGATTATTGGCACCCAAAGTTTTGGGTTAATATTGCATGTGTGCACAAACAAAGTTTTGTGTGCTCATTCCAAGTTTTGTGCACACCCAAGCAACTCTGTAAGGGGCATGCGATCAACCAAGTTTTGAGATCACACGCCAGGTTTGAGATCTACCAAGTGTGTGACATTTTGATTTTTTATGTGCACTAGAAATCATGAAAACACACTCCATAATAAAGAAAGGAATCATCGAGAAATATTCTCGATTGATTACTACCAACGACACAAGGGAACATGGAGCTAAAAATAGATTAGATGGTAAGGAAGCTAATATTTCCCCTATTCTATAAAGGATACATGGAATTCAGGAAGGAATCAAAAGCGTGTGAGGTTGTTAGTTAGTAGAGAAAGTGGAGCATAATTTAAAGAGATAGAGCTCTCGAGCATATAAAACTATTAAAGGAATCATCGACATTGGAAAAGGAGTTAGAAAATCTCACAGAGGCTTCATTGAGTTATTTTTTGTTGTGTCGAGCTCACTTTGATACTTTTTAGTGTTGTAATGTTGTAAAGATTCTAAATATAAGTTTGAGTTTGTCATATGTCTAAGTCCTAAAAAGATGTGAATGGTGAAGTATGTTGTAATTCTAGGGAATTATCTAAAGAGGACATGAGACTTTGTTTCTATTGAATATGGTTTTCTTAATGTATGATTTTGTTCTATGGAGTGAAATGAGTAATAAATCTACTACAATTATGATCTATCATGTGTCACTCATTTGTTTTTGATATGTGTTTGTATTATTTTACATATTGATAATAGTAAGGTGTTTTTCATGGAGTTGTTACACATTATTCTGGTCACCCTAATGATGATTTCACAAACATGTTTTCAGGCTCCCAACATGACTTTTTGCCTGAGAAAAGAAACTTATTTCCTCCTCTACAATACTTCTTTTTAGAAAGGGTCTGCGGGCTGCATATATTACACAGTGTGGAAATCATAGATTTCTGTAGGTTTCTCTATAGGTAGCCCATGGGATTTTCGCAGGCTGCTATATAGGCAGGGTGCGGTGACGTTCCAAAGCTAAAAGAGGAAAGAGGCTTCATGAAGTTTCTAGAAGGGGACTCTTCTAGAATGTGAGGTAGCGTCCATATGGTTGTGATCCTATTGGTTTATCTGATTTGGTTGGATCATCCTCATCCCTTTAACCACTTCACCTTCTCCTATATAATCATGGGCTTCTCATGGAAAAGATTAAGAAATATTAAGCAGAGAATTTATGAAAGAATAGGCTCAAGACTGTGTGAAGAATCTTATTCCTGGTGATGCTTGAGGCCTCCATTTGTCTATCAATCTTTTGTGGATTATCTTCACGAGAATTTCAGAGCAAGTGTATGTGTGTGTTGGAACGAAGGACCACTAAAAGGGAACTTGCGACATCAAGGCAATTCGGTTGTATCTTCTACTTTTCATTAATATAATATGGTTGCACGTCTCTTTCCCATAAAATGATTAGTATTTTATTACATGATTCCTTGATCTCATGTTTAGGTTGTCATTGAATTCTACTATTGTTTCTTTCACGTTGTTTGGTTTGTGCTATCGCATATATGATTCCACAAGAGCACTGGAGTGAAGCAGGGACAACAAAGATATAAGGAAGTGATTCACAAGGTATGTTATTTATTCCTCCTTTTGTAGTAAACTCAATGATCACAACTTAGGGAAAGCATCTTGTTCCATCTCATTTTGTTCTAGATCCGGGTGGATCTAGGGGATTAGTTCATGTCCACATCTACCGATTTAATGAAGAATAAGAGTGTTTGAATGCTATCCTCAATGAATCCTTGTGTAATTAGTCCTTCCTCCCCGTCACAAGACTAAATGATCTATGTGATCTTCATTGCATCTCGGGTGAGACCTTCTTTAGCCTTGGTTGAAGATTGATATGCCAATGATTTGTGGATGTCATTGGTCAACTATGGATGAACCCTGGGTCTAAACTCCCCAACATCAATAAGGACACGTGAAAGCTTGAAATTACCCAACAATGAACAGAATTTGGGAAAACCCACATATGAGAAGGAAATTATGTCTATCCTTCATGCAGTAGAGACTTGGTGACCATACCTCATAGGGAGGCATTTTCAAATCAAGATTGACAATCATAGTCTAAAGTACTTTCTTGAAAAATGATTATCTTCACCAGATAAAAAGAAATGGTTCATCAATATGTTAGGGTATGACATAGTGCATATATTTCAGTCAAACTAGAGCCATTTTATCTAAAAAAATTGCAACATTTCAAAATTGGGGTCGTAATAGCCAATAAGATAAGTATAACTAAAGTTGTGATCGTTTTACATTTGCAACCTCAAGCCCTACTTTGCACAATTTATTTTCAGTGATTCTAAGATCCTTTTCTCGTGTTAACAAGATCATAATTTTTAATTTTTTTTAGAGACGTGTTCCAACATCTTTAAATAACATAGTGATATGTCATTCGATGGGTAAATTTTTTGTTGGGGATGAATACTCACAATAGTTACAAATGGTTTCACCTTTCATTGTTGGAAACCCTTATTATCCCTATTAGTACCCCTTTCGAGTAGTACCAAATCCAACAATATATATATAATATCAATTCCATCTATCGTCTGGTATATAGGAAATCCCCTAGCTATACCTGAAACCATCCTTAGATAAGCCAATAACCCATTGATGCAGGCGGGTAGGTTCCCACACCTACAACTCCTTGCCCGCTCACAGGATCGTTCAAAAAATTCCTTTTCGCTGAGCCCTTGTGGCTCTTTAGATTCCCTCCAATGGAATCCCTGATAAAACCTGATCCACAGGTCCTTTAATTCCGTTCACGGCCTTCTGCACTTTACCGTGACTTTTTCCCGACTCAATATCGGGTTTCGGGGTTTCGGGCTTCCTGCTGTCAAGAGTCACTGTCCTCTCGATTCCCCGAACACCAATGAGCTCCTTTTTCACCTTAGCCCCTCTGAGCTATGCCCTTTGGTACATACAACCATTCTCCACAAGACCGCAGCCTTATCCCCATCGGGGTTTCAGGGTTTCCAATGCCCAAATGCATATACCCGCGGGATTCTCGACTCCTCGAATCCCGAGTGGCTGACAGTTGGCCCCTCACAATGGCACTGTCCTCCTCCTTTGTTGTGATGACAGCTGGCTCCCACTCAACGAAACTTTCCCCTTTTCTAAGATGTTGACAGCTGGCCTCCACTCATCGGGGTATTGTGTTTCGCGATTCCAAAATGCACAAACACTTTTTCTATAGGATCCTCGATATATCGATGAACCAAAAACCGATGGACAACTTCCTCGTTAGGCCTTTCCCTAATGGCTCTGATATGATGTGCCACCTGTCCTCCGTTGACTTTTCCGTGGCTCGCACGCTCCTGTGCCTTATCGGGAAATCGCGTTTCGCGATTTCGCAATGCCTGATGCGATTGTTCACGGGACTCCCAATATCCCGATCCCCTATTAGCCGATAGACGACCTCCTATCGAGGTTTTCACCAATAACCTCGATCTCTGCCACGCGTCCTCGCAAACGGACGATCCTGATCCAATCTCGCGCTTTCGATACTTGAAATGTCCCGACTTTCACGACCTCGGGAACTCCAATTCTTCGAGTGCTGGTATCTCGATGCCTCCACACCTCTCGTCGGGATTTCTCCTCCTGTTTACGAGGACTTAACTCCCTCACAACTTTTTGCAGATCCGACGGCTGTTGGGTTCTTCGCTCTATATCTGACGGCTCAGATCCATTCTTCTGTCGTGTGCTCTCTGGACATGAAATCAATGGTCCAGATCTCTTCACTCCATTCGATGGTTGCTGCTGCTCCCTCGTGAGCTTGCGCACTTTCTCCTTCCCATACTTGGAAGAATTTCAATCGGTCCAAAGGCTTCAACCTTGGCCTTCCTTCTTCTCTGCGAACTCCTCACCCTTTGAGCTTTGTCGCGCGTATAAAAATGATGTCTCTCCTGAGCTTTTCTCCCTTTGAATCCTTGAAGGATTCTTCAACTTCTGCACTCCTTGCAGAGTCTTCTCATGCACACACAGGTGCTATCCGTCGTGAGCTTTCCTGTAGCTTCGACCTCCACAGAAACTCAGTTCTCCTTTCCTTTCTCCCTCAAATGGAGAATGAAATGGATGCCCTCTTGGCTATCCTGCTGCTCAATGCCCACTTGGCAGAGTTCTCAGAATCCTCAGTGATTCTGGTCCTTCTTTCTGAACTCACAGCTGAGTTCTTTCCTCTGTGAACTCCTTGCACCTACTCAATGCCCACTTGGCAGAGCTTTACAGAACTCCTCAGAGCTTCTGTCTGCAACTATGTCTCTCCTACATAGCCTTGCCTCCAAGGTATTCAACACCCTTGAGGTGTTCTCCTAAGTTGATTATTTCAGCTTCTGTGTCGCAACACGTCTTTGTCTGACTCCGCAGAGTTCATAAGTGCCCTCATGCACTGGTATTTAGAGTCCGCAACACTCTGTCACTCCCTCATGGCATGAAACCTCAAATACCTTCTCCTGAAATCAAACATCCCCTGCAATTGCATGATAACAACACCCAAATACAGCATATAATGAACACTCACAGACATGCATATAAGACAGAACACATGCAGGAAAAACTGCTTATGTTTATATTAAAAATGGCAAATGCTTGTAATTACAATAGTGTCCCTGAGCTCTCTCTGGCTCTTCTCTTCCCTTTTGACTCACTCTTCACTCCACTAACTCAAAATGATATGTGAAATCTCTTTTACCTGAGGGGCTCAATCGAACGATTCCCTCTAGGATTTACCTACCCTAATAAATTACATTCAATGGCTGTCTAGTCCAACGTATGGACCTAGATCTCAGTCGATCTACATTAAAGCAAATCTACCTAATGCATGCACAAAGGCACGGCTTCTATGGCTCACCAGCCTACAACATTAATTACATTCAATTTCAAATTCAAATGAGGTTGTGCCTCTCTCTTCAGCCTTGAATGCACGTGCTTGACGTGGCTAGCTGGTCGGCTAGATGACTTGGAGAGATGCTCATGCATCAAACTCCTTAGCTGCAAAATCATGAGCTCCTGCTCATGCGCTTCCCCTCTAAGCTGTTGGAAATCCTCCTGTATCCCAAATCAGTCTTTGGAGCTTTCCATCTGCTCCATTCTGCTGTTGTTGCTGCTTCTGCTACATTACTGATGTTGCTTCTCTTCTGCTCAGCTGATCCTCGCTAGCAATCTCTGCTGACCTCAACATCAGCTCCATGATATCCTTGATCACTGCATCCAGCTGCTCCAGTGGCTGGTTCTATTCATGCAGTCTCCTCAACTGCAAATTTTTTTGGCACTTGGGCATATCATCATGATCTCCCATGCCTCCTTCCTCCGCTTCCAACTTTACTTGTTGGATGTGCACGCCCTGTACCTTTACCCTCTCTTCTAGGGCTTCAATATGCTCCCACAGATCAGTAAAACAAATGTTGTCTACCACTTCTTCTTCTGCTACAAACTCCCCTATTGCAGTCCTTTCAACTTCCTTGCTGAAAATATCGAGCCATTCCTCAGAATGGTCATCATCCTCGTCATCTGCTTCTATTTTTGTCAGCTCCAATGCTACAGCTTCCTTAGCTTCTTAGCTTAAGTCAATGAGCCATTCCTCAGAATGCTCATCTTCTTCACCTGCTTATGCTTGGGTAGTCTCAAACACGTACTCCAATTCCTCTTTGACAGTCTCAGCTGACTGTTCCTCTGTTGTTGTTGCATCATCTGCAACACAGACTTCTACCTCCTCCTGGGAAAATGGTAGGAATATTCCAATTCCCCCAATCATCAGAATATCATCCTCATCTTCCTCCTCTGTCAGCTGCACATGCTAATCCAACTCTATTTCTGAATTATGAGACCCTCAGATAGTCTCATCTTCTTTGTCAGCTCCTCTGGCTGATCAAATTTCACCTGATCATCCCTGCCCTCTTGGCAATATGGGATGTCTCTGTTGCCCTCCTGGCAGACTATGAGATCAATCGATCCCACCTTCATCAACACTCCTTGCTGAATTGAACTCGCCTCAGAGTCCATGAGATTTTCATCTAGTCCCGCATTATCATCTCTGCCCACCTGACAATCTGAGATGCTTTTGCTTCCCTCCTGGCAGTCTCTGAGATCCCGCAACAACATCTTATCATTGCCCTCCTGGCAAATTGAAATGCCTTGGCTGTCCTCCTGACAGTCTGTGAGACCCCGCAGTGATCTCAATTCATTGCCCTCCTGGCAATCTGGAATTTCTTCTCAGCCCTCCTAGCAGTCCTTGAGATCCTCAACTGATCCCCATTCAAATTCTTCATCATCGAGACCTCTCCAAGTCTCTGGTTTACATACCTCAATCATTTCCTCTTCTATGGCCTTGAGGTTTTCAACGTACCTCAGCCACCTTGTCAACAACCTACGCTGTCTTTTAACCATTAGCTCCCTGACTGGCCATTTCACTTTCGCCTTCTTCATGGGCCACTCATAAACCCATCTCAGCTTTTTATTCTGCCACATCCGCAGTTCTAGATCCTCCATTTTTTCCCTGATATCGGCAAGTTCTTTCAATCTTTCAGTTGGGCTCATCAGCTCTGGCTTCTTCCATTTAGCAGACCTATGGCCGTCAGTAGCCTTGCTGTTGTTCCTATCTGCTTTCCTGGAAAACCTGTTGCTGTCACTCCGCACTAAGAGTGTTTCCAGCCTCATCCTACAGTCCTCCTGACTGTCTTCTTGATTGTCGCCTACCGACAAACAACCACCTACAGAGTCTTCAGTAACTCTGTCTTCCTTCACCTTCTCTTCTTCCTCTGCTTGAAATATACAAACAGAGTTCCAGCTCTGATACCACTTGATGCGTATCAGAGTGCTCCTTACCTCTTCCTGCCTCTTCCTGCCTGAAATATACAAGCAAGATTCAGGCTCTGATACCACTTGATGCAGGCGGGTAGGTTCCCACACCTACAACTCCTGGCCCGCTCACAGGATCATTCAAAAAATTCCTTTTCGCTGAGCCTTCGTGGCTCTTTAGATTCCCTCCAATGGAATCCCTGATAAAACCTGATCTGTAGGTCCTTTAATTCCCTTCACGGCCTTTTGCACTTTACTGTGACTTTTTCCCGACTCAATATCGGGTTTCGGGGTTTCGGGCTACCTGCTGTCGAGATTCACTGTCCTCTTGATTCCCCGAACACCAATGAGCTCCTTTTTCACCTTATCCCCTCTGAGCTATGCCCTTTGGTCCATACGACCATTCTCCACAAGACCGCAGCCTTATCCCCGTCGGGGTTTCGGGGTTTCCAATGCCCAAATGCATATACCCGCGGGATTCCTGACTCCTCGAATCCTGACTGGTTGATAGTTGGCCCCTCACAATGGCACTGTCCTCCTCCTCTGTTGTGTTGATAGTTGGCTCCCACTTAACAGAACTTTCCCCTTTTCTGAGATGTTGACAGCTGGCCTCCACTCATCAGGGTATCGCGTTTCGCGATTCCAAAATGCACAAACACTTTGTCTACAGGATCCCCGATATCCCGATGAACCAAACACTGATGGATGGCTTGAAATATACAAACAAAGTTCCGGCTCTGATACCACTTGATGCGTATCAGAGTGCTCCTTACCTCTTCCTGCCTCTTCCTTCCTGAAATATACAAGCAAGATTCAGGCTCTGATACCACTTGATGCAGGCAGGTAGGTTCCCACACCTACAACTCCTTGCCCGCTCACAGGATCATTCAAAAAATTCCTTTTCGCTGAGCCTTTGTGGCTCTTTAGATTCCCTCCAATGGAATCCTTGATAAAACCCGATCCACAGGTCCTTTAATTCCCTTCACATCCTTTTCCACTTTACCGTGACTTTTTCCCGACTCAATATCGGGTTTCGGGGTTTCGGGCTTCCTGTTGTCGAGAGTCACTGTCCTCTCGATTCCCTGAACACCAATGATCTCCTTTTTTTCCTTATCCCCTCTGAGCTATGCCCTTTGGTCCATACGACCATTCTCCACAAGACCGCAGCCTTATCCCCGTCGGGGTTTCGGGGTTTCCAATGCCCAAATGCATATACCCACGGGATTCCTGACTCCTCGAATCCTGACTGGCTGATAGTTGGCCCCTCGCAATGGAACTGTCCTCCTCCTCTGCTGTGTTGATAGCTATCTCCCACTCAACAGAACTTTCCCCTTTTATGAGATGTTGACAGCTGGCCTCCACTCATCAGGGTATCGTGTTTCGCGATTCCAAAATGCACAAAAACTTTTTCTACGGGATCCCCGATATCCCGATGAACCAAACATTGATGGACAACTTCCTCATCGAGCCTTTCCTCGATGGCTCCGATATGATGTGCCACCTGTCCTCCGTTGACTTTTCTGTGGCCCGCACGCTCCTGTGCCTTATCGGGAAATCGAGTTTTGCGATTTCGCAATGCCTGATGCGATTTTTCACGGGACTCCCGATATCCCGATCCTCGATTAGCCGATAGATGACCTCTTGTCGGGGTTTTCACCGATAACCTGGATCTCTGCCACGAGTCCTCGCAAACGGACGGTCCCGATCCAATCTTGCGCTTTCGAGACTTGAAATGTCCCGACTTTCACGACCTCGGGAACTCCAATTCTTCAAGTGTCGGTATCCCGATGCCTCCACACCTCTCATCGGGATTTCTCCTCCTATTAACGAGGACTTAACTCCCTCGCAACTTTCTGTAGATCCGACGGCTGTCGGGTTCTTCACTCTAGATATGACGTCTCAGATCCATTATTCTCCTGTGTGCTCTCTGGACATGAAATCAATGGTCCAGATCTCTTCTCTCCATCCGATGGCTGCCGCTGCTCCCTCTTGATCTTGCGCACTTTCTCCTTCCCAGACTTGGAAGAATTTCAATCAGTCCAAAGGATTCAACCTTGGCCTTCCGTCTTCTCTGCAAACTCCTCACCCTTTGAGCTTCGTCGCACGTATAAAAACGATATCTCTCCTAAGCTTTTCTCCCTTCGAATCCTTGAAGGATTCTTCAACTTCTACACTCCTTGCAGAGTCTTCTCATGCACATGCAGGTGCTATCCATCCTGAGCTTTCCTGTAGCTTCGACTTCCACAGAAACTCAGTTCTCCTTTCCTTTCTCCCTCAAATGGAGAATGAAATGGATGCCCTCTTGGCTATCCTTCTGCTCAATGCCCACTTGGCAGAGCTCTCATAATCCTCAGTGATTCTGGTCCTTCTTTCTGAACTCACAGTTGAGTTCTTTCCTCTGTGCACTCCTTGCACCTGCTCAATGCCCACTTGGCAGAGCTTTACAGAACTCCTCGGAGCTTCTGTCTGCAACTGTATCTCTCCTACACAGCCTTGCCTCCAAGGTATTCAACACCCTTGAGGTCTTCTCTTGAGTTGATGATTTCATCTTCTGTGCCACAACACATCTTTGTCTGACTTCGCAGAGTTCAGAAGTGCCCTCATGCACTGGTATTCAGAGTCCGCAGCACTCTATCACGCCCTCATGGCATGAAACCTCAAAGACCTTCTCCTGAAATCAAACATCCCCTGCAATTGCATGATAACAACACCCAAATACATCATATAATGAACACTCACAGACATGCATATAAGACAAAACACATGTAGGAAAAACTTCCTCTGTTTATATTAAAAATGGAAAATGCCTGTAATTACAATAGTGTCCCTTAGCTCTCTCTGGCTCTTCTCTTCCCTTTTGACTCACTCTTCACTCCACTAACTCAAAATGAGATCTGGAATCTCTTTTACCTGAGGGGCTCAATCGAACGCTTCCCTCCAGGATTTACCTACCCTAATAAATTACATTCAATGGCTTTCTAGTCCAGCGTATGGACCTAGATCTCAGTCGATCTGCATTAAAGCAAATCTACCTAATTCCTGCACAAAGGCACGACTTCTATGGCTCACCAGCCTACAACATTAATTACATTCAATTTCAAATTCAAATGAGGTTGTGCCTCTCTCTTCAGCCTTGAATGCATGCGCTTGACGTGTCTGGCTGGCTGGCTGGCTGACTTGGAGAGATGCTCCTACATCACCCATCTTGTTTCTATAGTACATTGAGAATAATACTCGAGGATGAGATGGGAATAAGATGTTTATCTATGGATAAAGGTCATTCATGAGCTATTGGAGGTGGGGGTCATTCGTTGTAGTACAATCCCTTACTTATCACTAAAATTCATGGTATTAAAGGAGGAAGGAACTTGGCACACATGTCATGATTTTTGAGCTCTCAATAAGTTCACAATCTAGGAAAAGTTCCCTATCCTTTTTGTTGATGATCTCCTTGATGAACTTCATGGATCAAATTTTTTCACTCAGCTTGATCTATGTTAAGGATACCACCAAATCAGGATGGAAGACGCAACCATCCCAAATATGTCCTTTAGAACACATGAAGGTCATTATGAGTTTCTAGTGATTCCTTTCGACCTTTGTAATGATCCATACATGTTCCAAAGTATTAGGAATAATATTTCAAAACATGGGAATCAAACATAGTGCATGTTGAAAAGTCCTTCTGACTTTTGAGAGATAACCAATTATTTGTGAAGAACGCCAAATTTTCTTTTGGGGATCACGAGGTTGAATATTTGAGTCACATTGTAATTTAGAAGGGTGTATAAGTTCATTCCAATAAAGTGGCACCTATGCAATATTTTCCTCATCCCAAAACACTAAATATCTTGAGGGGTTTCTTATGAATTACAAGATACTACAAGAAATTTGTGAAAAAATATGGTAAAATTGCAGCTCCCATAACTTCACTCCTTAAACAGAATTCCTTTGTTTGAAGTGAGGTAGCATCATAGGCCTTATCTGCATTGGAATGTGATGATTCAAGGAGAGGTAATGGAGCAGTATTAATGCAAGAAGGACACTAATTGGAATTTACTAGTAAAACCTTGTGTGATTATTGGCACCCAAAGTTTTGGGTTAATATTGCATGTGTTCACAAACAAAGTTTTGTGTGCTCATTCCAAGTTTTGTGCATACCCAAGGAACTCTGTAAGGGGCATACGACAGACCAAGTTTTGAGATCACGCTCCAGGTTCGAGATCTACCAAGTGCGTGACATTTAGAGTTTTGATGTGCACTAAAAATCATAAAGACACACTCAAAAATAAAGAAAGGAATCATCAGGAAATATTCTCAATTGATTACTGCCAATGACACAAAGGAACATGGAGCTAAAAATAGATGAGATGGTAAGGAAGTTAATATTTCCCTTATTCCATAAAGGATACATGGAATGGAGGAAGGAATCAAAAGCATGTGAGGTTGTTAGTTAGTAGATAAAGTGGAGCATAATTTAAAGAGATAGAGCTCTCGAGCATACAAAACTATTAAAGGAATCATTGACATCAAAAATGGAGGTAGAAACTCTCATAGAGGATTCATTGAGTTATTTTTTGCTGTGTCAAGCTCACTTTGATACTTTTTAGTGTTGTAATGTTGTAAAGATTATGAATATAAGTTTGAGTTTGTCATATGTGTAAGCCCTAAAAAGATGTGAATGGTGCAATATGTTGTAATTCTGAGGAATTATCTAAAGAGGACATGAGCCTCTGTTTCTATTGAATATGGTTTGCTTAATGTATGATTTTGTTCTATGGAATGAAATGAGTAATAAATCTACTACAATTATGATCTATCATGTGTCACTCATTTTTTACTTTGATATGCGTTTTTATTGTTTTACATATTGATAATAGCAAGGTGTTTTTCATGGAGTGTGTGAATGCTATCCTCGATGGATCCCTTTGTAATTAGTCCTTCCTCCCCGTCACAGGACTAGATGGTCTGTGTGATCCTCATTGCATCTTGGGTGAGACCTTCTTTAGCCTTGGTTGAAGATTGATATGCCAATGCTTTGTGGATTTCGTTGGTCAACTATGGATGAACCCTGGGTATAAACTCCCCAACATTAATAAGGACACGTGAAAGCGTGAAATGACCCAACAATGAACATAATTTGGGAAAACCCACATATGAGAAGGAAATTATGTCTATCCTTCATGCAGTAGAGACTTGGTGCCCATAAATCATAGGGAGGCATTTTGAAATCAAGACTGACAATCATAGTCTAAAGTACTTGCTTGAAAAACGATTATCTTCACCAGAGAAACACAAATGGTTCATCAAGATGTTAGGGCATGATTTTTAGATAATATATAAGAAGGGTAAAGAGAATGTTGTGGTTGATGCTTTATCTAGATAATTCCAGGAAGATGGGCTGCTCTTTGCCTTATCATTAACAATTTGGAAATGGATCAAGGAGGCTTGTAAGGAATAGATAGAAAATTATAGTTTACAAAAACTCTTCTTAAGGATTCAAATAGATCCAAACCCACCTAAAATTTATACATGAAAACAAGATACATTGTATTGTAAAGGGAACATTGTTTTGGAAAAAGATTCGTTCCTAAAACAACAAGTCTTATAAGATCTACATTTATTACTAATATTTGGTGACTCTGGATTTCATAAAACCTATGAAAGGACTAAGCATTCATTCTTATAGTATGGAATGAGAAAAAATACCCAAGAGTTTGTATCATCCCTTGACACTTTCAAAAGAAACAAGGGAGAGACATTGAATATACGACAAACATTGAAACCATTACCAATCCTAACATATATTTGGATATAAATTTCAATGGACTTTATTGTGGGACTCCCGGAAGAAGGAAACAAACCACTCATGATGGTATTTGTGACCATGTTTCAAAAGATTCTCATTTTTGTGTCCTAGATCATCCTTTCACTCCTTCCTTAGTGGCCCATGCCTTCATGGATAAGATATTTTAGATACATGGTATGACCACTTCCATTATCTATATTTGCGACCCCAGATTAACCAAAACATTTTGGTAGGAACTATTTAAACTTCAAGGTACATAGTCGAATATGATCACTTGATATCATCCTCAATCTGATGGTCAAATAGGAGTGGTCAAAAAGTGTCTAGAAACCTATTTGAGATGTTTTGATTATGAAAATCATCACCAATCAACACAATGAATTCCCCTTGTTGAATGGCAGTACAACACCACTTATCATGGAGCTACCAAAATCACACCATATGAAGTTCTTTATGGCCCAAAACCCTTATAAATTGCATCCTATGGACTAGGTAGTGCCAAGGTTCATGCAATAGATATAATACTTCACACCAAATAATCCATCATCTGCATCCTCAACGACAACTTGTTTATGGTGAAAAATGGAATGAAACAACAAGTTGATCAACATAGATATGAAAATTCTTTTAGTGAAAGGGATCAAGTGTTTCTTCTCCTATAACCTTATGAATATACATCAGTGAGATAAAGTTCTCAAGTAGCTAGCTCCAAATTTGTGTGGTCCCTATCAGATCATACAATGCATTGGTAAGGTCACCTACAAGCTAGCTCTCCCAACCCACTCCAAGATTCATCCAATATTGTATTTGTCATGTTTGAAGAAAGTTTTGGCATCAAATTCTAAAGTTCACACTGACCTACCAAAACTTGATGAAGAAGGTTCCATTTGGCTCCAACTAAAAGAAATATTGGATACCAGAGAGTGCAATTTGTGCCAACACAAGATAAATGAAGTATTGATCCAATGGAAAGATATGCAACCAAAAGATTATGCATGGGAAATTTTCAATGACAGCTTCCTCTCCTTAATCATTGATGTCAATGCTAATTTTGAAGGGGGAGGGAATGCTAGCGTCCTACCCTAACCCCCTTACATAGATACTTTATTAATGTATGATGTCAACTTCCTTGAATAAGGCCCATTAAATAGCTATTTAATAGTCACCTATTGTAATCAAGGGTACTTTATAGTAATAAGACCCAAATTAGTTTCCAACCTTCATTATAAGGGCCCAATAGGTAGTTAAGATTCAATTTGGATAGTTATATAATAAGTAGAAGGTTAAATGTATTATTTTTTCAAGAATTCTTATTATATTTGGAGAATTTATCTTGGAGGTTAACGCATTTGAAGAGGTAAGTGAACATATCTCTCTATTATTATCTCTCTTTTATCTTATGTTCTTGGGTTTTTCACTATATCTTTTGTAATTTCTCTAAATTTTTTATTAAGTACAACACAATATATTGGACCATTGGGTAATATATTACTAGGTATCAAGGAAATGGGATATTTGACCTAACAGTGTAGACACAACCCTATAGGTGAGCCAAAGAAGTCTCTATGTTCCTCTACAACCTTGTCTACTTTCTTTTGTTTTGTATAAATACCCCATAATGAAGCTATAGTTTTCATGGTGACCTTTCATTCACCTTCTGATTAGACCATGAGGAGGAAAATCTTGGTAGTTTGAGAAATTACTTTTCAACACCATTTTTCCAAGATCAATGAAATGACAATATTTAGAACTACATATGGTACCCTATAGGGATGACCTCCCAAAGTAACAATGAAAATATAGATACATGACTCATAAACAACATGACATTTCCACATATAGGGTTGTCCTAAAATAACATAAAAAACTTCAAGTGAGACAACATCACACAGTACCTCATATTTGAAGGGATTGATGTCATAGTAAATGTGATATTGTTGTCTAATGTCATGGTCTCATCCATGGCTCAACCAACAAATGGTGTATGGTTTGGGTGTTGTGTTGTCAATAGATTAAATTTATTTATGACATCGGCTGAGATCAAATTATTTTTTCTCCTACTACCGAAAATGAAATGTAGTGGGGTCCCCTTCACCCACATGTATGAATGGAAGATGTTCTTACCCTCCTCAAGCTCCACTGATTCATTTGGTTGTGTCTTTGAGGTTAAAATGGTAGCACTGGTTTCTAAATCGATGATCCTCTCTCCCTTATTCTTTTTAAAACCATATTTCGAGTCAGGGTTCAACTCTTTTTTTTTAAGCTCAACCAATAATGACTATTTAGATTGGCATTCATTAGTGTTATGCCAGGGGATTTTGTGGAACTCACACCACTTTTTGTTGTCCTTATTTAGCCACTCATTACCCTTATTTTCCCATGGCTTGAATAGGTTGTGTTGATGTTGTATTTCCCTGGTTTATCCCTTTTTTTATGAGTTGGGGATTAGATTTACCATACTTATGTTGTGGTGGATTTTCAAACCCAAAATCTCGCTTATTTTGGTCCTTAAATTTCTTCTTGATTTTGACATCATACTAATAAGCGGCTCCTACTCAAGAGATTTCAAAGGAATGAATATATTCTTTGATGTACCTATGTAGGCCATTGTGGTACTTCAAAACAATGTGTCACTCAAATTATTTGATACCCAGCTTTGATCTCAAGGTATGGAATATGATCGTGTACTTTGGAATTGTCTGGTCTCTCTCTTGAAGTAGAGTCATCCATCTTGTGTACTAGTCATCATAGCTTCCAAAAAGGACAACCAAGTGGGTCTTGTCCTGAATGTTATAGAATCATATTTTTTATGTCTCTCCCAATAATGTTCCCACAAATCTTTAACCTGGGGAAGGCATTTAAAGAGCATGCAACTGATCTTTTGGGTGTTGGAATTTTTTCCAATAAAGTAATAAATTTCTAACATGTTTAACCTTTTCTCCAAAGCATATGCATATATTTAGGCTTCAAATAAAGGGATATCAAATTTAACTTGTACCTTGAAGGGTGTCTCACCCTCGAAATGGCTTCTTGTTAAAGGGTCCTCACTCACCATCGATAGTACTTGAAGGATCCTTGTGGTGTTTTTCATCATGCATTTCCTTTTTTGTGTGATGGATTCCTCGAGAAACAACTTGATAGGATCGAATTCTCCTTCATATGTATTTTCCCCTACCATGGGAGGTCACTTGCATTTTCTATAACAGTCATCTCCTAGTGAAACTAGCTCGAGACCCAACTCTATATACCCTAAGCTCATTGAGGACATGCATCGAGAAGAAAAATGAGTAGATTTATTTGATACCGCTGGTAAGGAATGTATAGAGAAAAAAATGAACACACATAGAAACATAGCATAGAGCACGATAATACTGTGAAAACCCAACTTTTATTAATGAATAAAATAGTAGAGTACTATAGAACACCAACTCATTAGAATGTTCGTATCTTATCTCTGAAGAGAGAAAAATGTTAGTTATGCTCATGAGAAAAATCTAATAATAGAAGCAAAAAGGATAAGACTTTAACATAAATAAGTAACCCTAAAGTTCAAAAACCCTAACCCTAGGATATGAAGCATGAAAATGTGTTTTTGAAACTCCAAAAGGTATTTTTGGGCATGATTTTCTACACCAACTTTTCGGGGGCACAAGTTTCACATATAATATTTATTTGGCACACATAGTAGCTTGTTGGAAATATCTGATTTAGGATTGAAATATTAAAACATGCCATGGGTTTTCCAAAGGGGAACCTAGGCCCTTAACCCTTTACATAAAACATTATTTTTGGCCTTAAAATCGCCCCAAAATTTTACGACCTAGAAAATACCATAAAAGTATAACGAAACTATCAAGATGGAGAACCATTTTGAATTAGTGGAAGAGGTGGGTGGCCACAAATATCCACCTAGATCTCTCTTCATGTTATTATTCACCTATACCATCAACACACAATGGAAGCATTTTAAATATATCCAAATTCCACCAACAATCATCCAACATCATGAGTTATTAGATGTTTTCCACACCATCATTAGGTGGTTTTCCACTCTTACCTACAATAAGTTTCTTCTTTTTGTTAAAATACCCTACGGTGTGTTCATTCACCCTCTTAGGTTTATTTAAATTTTCACCACCTCCTCTTTTGATAAAGATATTGTGGTTGGTTTGTGAATTACCATTTCCCTGCAAAATGTTGGTTTCCTAGTGGTTGTTCTAGTATAAAGGAAAGAAACTAGTGATAAATCCCCCTCGAACTTGAAAAAAAAATCATCCAACTGCGTTTTTGCAGATTCTATTACCTACTACGATTGTCATCTTCCTTTCTTTTTCTCTTGACACTGAGATGCATAATGACCACTCTTGTGGTATGCGAACAACTTGATCTTACTCAAGTACTTCTTCTTCCCTGGTTGTGATGCACCTCCATCACTATTACCCTTCTTACTAGGAATGTTATTTTGTCTCTTCCTTTTCTTACTAAAAAGGGATAGGTTCTCATCACTATCTCATTTTTTTCTTCCTTTA
>ML850655.1:20530-31754 GCA_009831015.1 Picea engelmannii
AGATATATAATGATATCCCCATACCAAATATCATCAGTGCTAATAAGGAAAAGAGATTCATCAGGTAATGAATCAACTGCTACATTTTCCGTTGCAGAATGAGGAAAATCGCATATCAACTCAGCAAAAACTAAGGACTTCTTGGACTTGGCGCGATCGAATTCCAAGTCAAACTCCTGGAGTATTTGCCCCCTAGCAATTGACGTGTCAAAATATGTTGCATAGGGTTGCAATGAGAAATAACCATAGTTTTGCGGGAGAGAATATAATGCCGGAAGCATTGAACAGCTTGAACGGCAGCCAAGGCCAGTTTTTCAACATGTTGATACTTGATTTTAGTGGGTGTGAGACTTCGAATCAAGTAGTAAATAACATGTTTGTCGTGCACATCATCCTCTTGGACGAGAACCATGCCAATAGTGTACTCCGAGGCAGCAAGATAAAGGAAATAATCGTGACTGTAATCGGGGGGAAGAGAAGCGGAGCTCGCGTTAGGGACAACTTCAAAGCTTCAAAAGCATTGTTGGCAATGGTATCCCAGACGAACTCGATATCCTTCTTTAATAGTCGGGTAAATCCACGTTATCTCGGTGTAATTAGGGATAAAATGACGAATAAAGTTTGCTTTCCCCTGCAAACTTTGCAACTGGCGAAGTGTAGAAGGAGGAGGGAGATTAAGAATCGCCTCAACCTTCAAAGGATCCACTCGGATCCCTTGACACGAAATGATAAAACCTAGAAGATGGCTGGATTCTACATAGAAGATGCATTTATGAGGATTTAAACGAATCCGATAGAACCGACAATGAACGAAAATGGCCCAGAGGTGGGTAGGGTGATCGACTCTACGCATAGAATGAGCGGGTAAATCATCCAAATAGGGTTGAATGATATGCTTGAGATCATGAAAAGAATAATACATAGCGCATTGAAAAGTTGTGCCCGCATTCTTAAGACCGAAAGGGAGTTTTCGATAGGAAAAAGTACCCCAAGGACAAATAAAAGCAGTCTTATGTTGATCCTCAGGAGCAATGTTAATTTGATTATAGCCAGAGAAACCATCCATGAGAGAGAAGATTTCACTTCCGGTGAAATCATCGACAATCTGATCGACGAAGGGGGTAGGAAAGTTGTCCTTGGGACAAGCTTTGTTAATATCCCTATAATCAATGAAAACACGAATGGTGCCTCCTTTTTTTTCAATCGGGACAAGATTGGAAACCCATTCTGTAAGAGCCACTGGATAAATAAAGCCGGCTTTCAGAAGTTTCTCAACTTCGTGCTTTATAGCAGCTGCTTTACATGGGTGAACTAGACGAAGGCATTTCCGGACGGGTTTAGCGCTGGGGTATGTCTTTATCTCATGTACAACAATTGCAGGGTCGATACCTGGCATCTCTTCATAGCTCCAGGCAAAGATGTCATGAAATTATTTGAATAGAGACGTATAGGTGACTATTTCGTCAGGGGAACACGAAGCTCCAATGTGGACATTTTCGACAATCCCAGATTTAATGGATATGTCAATGGGAATCATGGGCGAGATATTTCTTAAGTTCCCTTCAGAAAACACATCGTGTGTAGTCGCGGGAACCATCGAGATGACAACAACGGTCGACGGGGTCGAAATCCATTGGTAGTTCTCAAGAGTGTGTTGTTCCAGAAAGAGAATGGAACGATGATGCCCATCGTCCCAAGGGGTGTCTTCCATGACGGACATGATCATCTCGTCAGTGGGAAAAATAACATGAAAAGGATCGGGAGACAACTCATCAAGAGAGGAGGTATAAGATATTGTCGATTGAATGGCTTGATAGGCAGACTCAACCGGACTTAACGACATTATGTCGCTGAAACGAATATGATCTCCAGGGTTAGGGACTATCCAAAGGTCGGAAGACGCAGGAAGTTCATGAGGCAAAGTAGAGATCATGTTGATGGAAGCAACGGACGAGCGTGGAACATCGGGCAGTGGAATGGGGAAAGTACCCATTAACGAGGAGTCCTTTAGAAGGCCTACACCAACATTCTCATAACCCGGTGGGGTTTTAGCAATAAACGACACGTTTCCAGTACAGGTATCAGAATTAAAGAAGGCAAGTTGGTCAACCGTAATAACCTTTCCTTGATGAGGGAAATGTACTACATGGAAAAGTGTCGACACAACGGCACACATGGAATCAATCCAGCTATGACCAAGAAAAAGATTATAATCAAGGGGAGCGTCGAAGACTTCCACTTCAACTTGAACCGTCTTACCTTCTAAAGTGATAGGAAACAAAGGAAGAACATCGTAGGGCTTAAAACTAGATCCATTGAAGGATTTAAGAGTGTTTTGTGATTCATTCAAGGGAGGAAAGCCTATGGATTTCCAACAAGAAAAAGACATTACACACGTTGAGGCACCCTCGTCGATAACAATTCAGCAAATGTTCTTGTCAAAGACAACAACTTGTATCTGGAACGTGAGTTGAGGGGGTAACCTTGGAATGTGATCGTCCAAGTCAAAGACTATTAAATTATTATCCGTCGGATCAATTCCACCGATAGCTTTCAATAGTGCCTTCCATTGTGTGGGACAAGTTTGAAGGACTTCAAGGGCTGACATCGTAGAAGGTGCTTGAGCCGGATCTTCAACAATGTTGTAGTTCTGAGCTGCAAGAGCATGAGGATTGAAAGCTGATTTCCGAATGATGCCCTTAGGGGGGGGTCGCAGAACTGTGTTGAGGCTAGGTCGTTTGAGATGAAGAGGACCGTTGGTAGGTGGAGTCGTCGGAGAGGATTGTACCAAAGAAGGGGGTAAATTGTCAACCTTCTCCTAGATGGAGAATAATATTTGGCTCGAGTCGTGAGTGCAACATTGTTCTGCTGAGAATCACCAGTACACATCAAAACATATGATGTAGTAGAAGAGGATGGTTGGTCATAAATGACCAACTGATCCTGTTGTTGAGATGGGAAGGGTTGGGACAAGACAGCCGATGCAGGGGGTTTCAGGGCTCCCTGAAGGAACTTAGTGACCTTGGCATGTCGCAGACAATCCTTCGTGTAGTGATCATCACCAAAAATAAGGCAAGGGTATCAGGGTTTGCACTTATCCCGGTCATCAACAGGAGTAGTTTTAGGTTGCTCTGCTTGAGTATTATTTTTTCCCTCCTTATTCTTACCTCTCCCTTTTTTAGATTTGTTTTTACCGGCTGGGGTAGATTGGACAACATTTACCTAAGAAGTCTTGCCGGTGGGAGTGGCAGGAGATGGAGAATTTTGAACATTAGAAGAAGCAGACTTAGGGTTTGTGCTTGAAACAGAATTTGATTGGGCTTGGGCAGTATCAATCACACCATCAGCTGCATGCGAGGCATCTGGAGTAGTCGAAGTGCTGGAAGCGTTAGGACGAGGCAAGTCAGGGAGTAAATCATAAAGCGTTCCCATTTGTGAGTAAATGAGATCAAGATACTGAGCATGACTTATAGCCTGCTCTTCCATAACAATGCCACCCATGGAAATTTCCTTACTGATTTCATTCACAAAGGATTTTGTAAACCATTATGCTAGTAACTGATCAAGGAGTTCAAGTTTAATGAGACGTCGTCTCCTTCGCCACTCATGGATGTGATCAGAGATATGAGTGCCTTTAGTCTGTTTGAAGTAATTCAAGATCTTTGTTCCCGTTTCATAACAGATCGGTAACTGGTAATGCATAAGGAAAGCCATATCTAGGGTGTTAAAGTCAGAGAAGAAACCCCGTGGAAATTCGATATACCACTTCACAGCAGAACCGGTAAGGGTTCGTTGAAAAAGATGTAAACGAATAGAGTCATCCATCAATGAGTTGGACGAACATCATAGGTGAAAAGTCATAACATGATTATTTGGGTCCTCTCCCACTTTGTCGTTGAATTTAGGAATGTCCGATGGAAGCTTGGCTGGGATAACAGGCCATTGGGGAGAGTGACGAATAGGATCATTTAAAATCCTTGACAAATGCAGAAGATCCAAAGTGGCAAGAAAGGGTAACTATCGATTCACCTGTAGGTACTGGTGGCTTTAAGGAGTAAGCCTCATCAGAAATCCAGTAGGACCATAAGCAGTCTGCATATAATGTGAAGATCCAGGCATATTTGGTGGTGGTTGGACAGGATAGTAGCTCATTGGATTATACCCTAGAACAAAGGCTTTAGTTTAAGCATTCGACCCCCAAATGGGATTAAACGAACCAGGATATGGTTGGCCCATGCTAGGGGGTGTTACGGACACAGTTGGAAACTGTTGCCCCCCAGTCGATTGAGAAGAATTTTGTATCAACTGGTTCCAATACTGGGCCAAGGACGGAGTTATGTTCTGCCCATAAGGTGGAGTTTCTCCTCCCATTGAAGGTGGTGCGCCAATGGAGGGTAATGTTCCAATCAACATTTTCCAACTAAGAGGGGGTTGAGTTATACTACCTTGCTGAGATTGTCAACCAACCGGAAGCTGATAAGTTGGAGTGAATGACTGAATAGCACCACTAGGATTAGGATTGCCAGTAGAAGATGAAGAAGGTCCTCCAAAAGGAAATTGAGGGAGTGTTGGGAAAAAACCGGGAAGAAAGTGTCCAGAAGAAGTAGGACCACTAGGAGAACCAGATGGAGTTTGCGTAGGAGTAGCAATGGAAGCATTCAACGCATGGTATCCAGGTGGTAGTGTCGGATGGACGTTGGGTGTTCTCGATGTGTTGATGGGAGCAAGACTAACCGCAGGTAACCCGGTTGGAATACTCGTAGTAGCTGCAAGATGGGCCATTTCGGTAGGGACAAGATGGGTCTCTAGATTAGAGATTTCATAAATCCCAGGTGAACCTGGACCAAAAAGGTCTCATTGGAAAACACTTGTAGACCAAAAAGGATCTTGGCCTTCTATGCCTGGAAAGGGTCCAACTGGTGATCCGGAAGAGGTAACAACTAATTCTCCAGAAGAATTCAGTCGTCTAAAAGGGCTTTGAGAATCACTGTGAAGTCGAAAGTCCTCTTGAGTATTTGTAATTTGAAAACATTCTAGAGAGTCAGTGTGTTCCACTTGTGGTGTGGTGACAACTGGGACTTCACTCTGTCGAGGAGAGCCTCCAGGTGTGCTTGTGGGAAAGGGTTGAGAACCTTCCAAATGCTCTAGAGATAAACCCTGCATTCTACGTGAACTACGTGGAGGAGCTATTGTAAACGAGTGACAAACTTCGCGAAGAAAATCCTTTAGTCAATCTTCGAGAAACAAACAACACGCGCTAGTAAATAAAATCTAGAAAGCAACACCAAGCAAACAAGACCTTCTAATTTCAAAGCCACTAGTTGGTGATGAAATCCAACTTCACAACAATGAGATGAGAAGGGGCTGGGCTAGGGTGGAAAAGTTACGCTGATGACTTGCTTAACGGACTTACACCCTGGTGCAAGCTCCCACACATAATCGTGGGTATACCCTCCAAGGATCCTGAGTGATTTTGGTCAACGTCAATTCCAGGTACCGTGAAGACTTTCCCCTCCACAGTCACCTCAGGTAAGAACCTAGAAAAATAGGCCACTAAGGTCACCACCAACAACAATAAAGCTTGGGGGAACAATCGACAGTCTGATCCACATGCAAGGGTAGGGTATCTAGCCCAAAATCAACTCAAAAGGCTTCCACTCATCATTGTGGGTATACCTCCGAGTGATCCCCGTAATATGTGCAATCTCTACACTGATATCAACAAAGAAGGGTGAGTAACTCTGCCAATAGCAATGTGACCTAGTGTTTGACCCTTGTGTGAGAAGGGTTGCCCAGGACAAGATGTTGCAAATGGAATTTAACACTCCCTAACACAAGATGCTATTGTGTGTTTTGAGATTTTGGAGAGTGTATCTCTCTTCCTACTCCAAAGCACTAGCCTAGCTAAATGTTGGTGTAATCGAGCCCTAGAAAAGAGTTACTAGATAAATTTTATGATTACGCAATGTTATTAAGAGCTGTTGTTTACTCAAAGGAAACGGAAATGAAACTTATGCTGTATGACTCTGACCCAAAAATGCAAGGATGAGAATGAAATGTATCACTTTTCGTTCAATGAATCCTATGTATGGGAGAGAGAGAAAGTTTTCCAGATCAACCTTGAACTACAATGCAAAATTTCCTTTAAAATACAAATGCAAACAATCACTTATCAAATGACAATTCTCTATTGTGTCTTTACCAAATACTTCAACAATCTCAATAATTTGATTTTCGATGTTTTCTAAAACGAAAAGAATTTTTTGAAAGAAAAAACTTTTGTTCACTTTCCAAAAAGGACCCACACTATGACAACGAGAGTACAGAAAATCAAAAAACCAAATGAACAAGAAATGAAAAACCCAATCAACTCTTTCAATGAAAACAAAAATAAAGAGCAAACCAATGTAGTCTTTTCAAATGCAAAAGAAAATGATCTTTCAAACCAATAAGAAAATGAGAAAAAACCAAGCACTCAACTTTCAACCAATCACTGGTTCTTAACTAATCAAACACACTCAGATTCTAAAGTCAGAGAGAATGGTTTTGCCAAGAAAAGTCAAGAAACGAAAGTCAAGCTAAAAATGACAAGAAAAGCCTTGAAATCCTAAGACTATTCATGCATGCAAACAAAGACAAGAAGAACATCAATCAATGGTCCAAGAAACTCTTATGAGGCAATCAAACTGATCTGGGCAGTTAAAGATGCCAAAAGTCAAATCCAAAAATTTGAACAAAAGAGTTCGTAGGCAGGTAATATTACACAATGAAAGAAACACTGATTCTCGCAGGTGACCCTTGAGCAGCGTGCAAGAACCTCGCACTGAAACCTAAAGCAGAGTGCGAACCCTACCAGTTCTCGTAGGCTGCAATGAAGTGCAGTGCGAGAAGGCCTGAACATAATCAAAAATTTGGAAAATGAAGAAAAATTTAAAAAGGCTTCTGGACCCAGAGGGTCTCTCAGGATATCCTGAAGACTTGGAGATTGATAGGACATGAGAAAAGTAGAACCAGAGCAAATGGCCACAAAAAATTATCAAAAGCCACAAAAAAATGGGATTGTCCCCAGTGGAGTCGTCAATTTTCCAATGAATCTTGCTTAACCTTTTCCATGAGAATTCTCTCAATATATAGGAGAGAATGAATTAGTTACTTGGATAAGAATGATCCCAAAATATCATGGAATCCAGTACTAGGATAACCATTCGAATGCCAACCCATCCTTCTAGAAGATTCCCTTCTAGAAGCATCGAGAATTCATCTTTTTCCTTGCTTTAGGAAGAGTTCGCACCCTAGCAGTTCAACATAGTGTGAACTTCTCGTACCCTGGCTTAAGGTAGCCTGCGAGAATTAGGAATTCTCACAGGCAAATTTACTAGCAGCTTGCGAACCTTCTTCAAAAATGATATTTCTGGAAAGAGAAGAAAGTAACTTTTCTCAGGAGAAAATTCTTATGAAGAGCCTGAGTACACCATCATCAATACATCATCATGATGACCAAAATCATGGGTAACAATAACATGCATGGGAACTTGACTCTACTTTTCTTCTTCCCAATGGTATCATGACTAGTTGACAGGAGATCATCAGCATGTTGTTCAGAGGTTGACAATATGGGTTGGCGAGGGTGCATAGACCATACTTCCATAATCGTGGATAGACCAAGGAAATCCTTAAGAATATGGCTACCCTTACAAAGTCTGCAAAGGTACTTGGGCTTACGAGTTGTTTGGGTGATATTGACATCATCAACACTCTCAACACGATTAACAGTAACTGGTTGTTTTCCAACATGTTTTACAGTGGTTGGAGGTTTTGACCCTTGTTTATCTTTCTTCTTCTTAATATTTCTTTTCTTCTTCTTCTTATTCATCGGGTTACTAGATTCAGAACTTTCACTCGACAAAGAAGATGAAATGGAAGGAAACCTTGCAAGCAAAGAAGGTGAGGAAGACCTTACTAGTGAAGAAGGTGAAGGATCAACATGAGGTTGATGTTCTTGGGGGGAAGTGTTTACGACCGAAGCACTTATTTCATTCGGGATTACCTGAGTGGAAAACAACCATACCGGTAATCCAATTGTGAGACCTGGAAGGTTCAAAGTAGCGATGTGAGGAGAACAAATGTTTTTGTAAGAAGGAAAAACAAAAGGTTCCCTTGGAAAAGGGGTTCCTTCATTGGTCATTCTGAGAACTGACGCCATTAAAACAGAGATCCAATTTAGAGTCCACTAGGGAAAACAAACAACCCACACTAAAAATCTAGTAAGCAAGAAAGCAAACAAAACCTTCTCACAATGAACACACTAGTTGGTGATGAAATCCAACGTCACGAGAACAAAGTAAGAAGGGGCTGAGATAGAGCGGGTGGAAAAGTTACGTTGATGACCTGCTTAACGGACTTACACCCTGGTGCAATCTCCCACACATAATCGTGGGTATACCCTCCAAGGAGCCTCAGTGAGTTTGGCCAACATCGATTCCAAGTACCATGAAGACTTTCTCCTCCACAATCACCTCGTGTAAAGAACCTAGAGAGATAGGCCACTAAGGTTACCAATTACTACAGTGATGCCTGGGGAAACAGTCGACAGTCCGATCCACGCGCAAGGGCAGGGTATGTAGCCCGAAATCAACTTAAAAGGTTTCCACTCATCATTGTGGGTATACCTCTCAAGAAACCCCCATAATACGTGCAATATCTACACCAAGACCAACAAAGGAGGGTGAGTAACTTTGCCATTCTTAATGTGACCTCGTGATTGACCCTTGTGTTAGAAAGGCTTCCCAGTACAAAATGTAATAGGTGGATTTAACCGCTCCCTAACTCAAGATTCTATGTTTGTTTGCAACTTTGGAAATTTATCTTTCACACCTATTCCAAAGCCCTACAACTAAACTAATGTAGGTTTTCTACTAGAAAGTATAAAAAATGTCTAATCATTTTTTATAAGCGCTTTATTTTTAAGGTTGTTGTTACTCAAGAGGAAAATGGCGTGGACAATATGGTGTTTTGACCGACTTGAAAATTATGAAAAGAGATAAAGATGCAATCTTTTCATTTCGATGAAAGCTATACTACGAGAAGGAGAAAACATTTATCATTCCCATATGCACGATGTCCCAAAATTTATTAAACTCATCAATATAAAGATTCTCAAGAAATGAGAAAAAAAATTCAGAATTTAAGACCAAAAAATGCCAAGAATCACGCAATTTCGCTACTTCAAAATGCAAGGATGCCCCCAATCTAATATAAAGCAAGAAATTAAATCTTTTTGTTTCAAAATTTTCACTAAAAGAAATAATGAACTTTCTTAAAACAAAGAAACACAAACTAAAAGTTTTCTTTTAAAGCGAACTATTTAGAAGAAATTTGATCTTTCCCTAAACGATTCTAAAGAAAACACACGCTTTGTAATTGAAAGATACTCAAAGCAAGAGACTAATCCTTCAAAACCAAACAAAGAAAAGGTGGTTAAAAGAAACTCAAAGGATGTCAAGAAGATTGTAAACAGATCAATATAGGCTCCAAAAGTTCAATCTAGTTGATCAAAGAAAAACTAGGCATCAAAAAGACTTAAACCAAAAATTTTGCAAGTGGATTCGCAAGTTGACAGTGTATTTTAGTGCGAGAATCAAGGATTCTTGTCGGATGTACACAGGTTGACTGCAAGGGGTTCACACTAGTCTGAACACCAGGGTGCAAACTAAGGTGATTCTCGAAGGCTGGACATAGGTTGACTACGGGAAGGTCTGTAAACAAGCAAAATTTGGAAAAAGGACAAAACTTTTGAGTGAACTTTCAGATCTAGAGAGTCTGGATGGATCTCCCACAGACTTAGAGACCATAAATCAAGCAATCAAAGCAATGGAAATGAGACTAAATAGGAAACAATCTGCTCCCCAGTGGAGTCACCAATTTTGTTATCAGATAAATCGGTAGGTGCGGACACTAACTGATCCCCCTAGATCCACCTAGATCTAGAAAAAAACACACCATAACATGACTCTTTCCTTAAGTTTTAGATATTGAATTTACTAACTAAAGAGGGATAGGTGACATACCGTTTGAATGTCGCTACCTCTCGCCATCACCATCCTAGATTCTATCCAACATTCATACAATGATGAACCTACAAAAGAACTCAACCAACCAAAGTGATAGTAATAGCATAAACTCAATATAAACCTATGTATGTGATCAAGGAATCATACAATAAAACACAACAATCTTTATAGGAAAGAATCATATTACTGTATCATATTAAATGTGAAAGAGAGATTACAACCATGGCCTTGATGTCGTAAGGTCCCTTCCAATTGTCCTTCATTCCCCACACACTTCCACTCCAAGAATTCCGAGAGCATAGATCTGATAATATTCACAATCTATCTTGACAAAAGAAAAACTCAAAGACACTCCAACCAAGCTAATAATTCCAAGCCAAATCCAACTTAGCTCACCCAAGCTCCAAAGCTAACTTTCTCCATGAGAGCTCCTCTCCTTTTATAAGTTGAAGAGGATAAGGTGAGAAGGTTAGGATGATCCCACTAAATCATGAAAGCGAGTAAGATCCAAACCATTCGGATGCCACCTCACCATGGAAGTTTCTCCTTCTAGAAGATTCAAGAAAACGCTCGTTTTTCCCACGTGTAATCATTCTCGCACCCTGACTATAGAGAAACATGTGAACATCTCACAACCTAGCTATGGTGCAACCTGCGAGAATTGAGCATTCTCACACCCTGCTTATATAGAAACCTACGAACTTCCTTTTTTATAGGGTTTTTACAAGGGAAAATGCAACTTCTTTTCTCAAGAAAAGTTCTTCTCTCTTCTTCCATCAGGAACTCATGCTACTGACCCCTCTGAAGACTACAGATAGGTTTACCTCATTAACGGTCATAGGGATGACAAAAATAATGTGTAACAACTTGGCAAATACATGAGGTAAGTATTGTTTTATAAGGAAAATGTACTTATGTGATTTGTATTGGAACTTATTGACATATTATCTTTCATCTACAGATTTATGTATGCCTTGATATTTTTTTATTGCATTGACATTTGTAGGTGGATATCATCAAAACAAATCCATAAAGAAGATATAAGGTATTGGAAGAGAGAAATTCCCCAACTAATGTGTCAAATGCAACAGTATCTACCTCCAACATTTTTCAATGCACAAGAACACTACCTCATACACCAAGTTGAGGAGATT
>ML850656.1:21221-31753 GCA_009831015.1 Picea engelmannii
TTCTGTTGAAACCAAGGATCTCCGAGATGTGAAGCTGAACCGGGAGGGGGGTATTGAAAAAGAAGACTTGAGACTTATCCTTATTGCATTCCAGGCTTGAGGCATCGGAAAAAAGTTGGAGAATCTCCGTGAGAGAGATGGCTTCTCTAGCAGTCGAGCTGCCCATCAAGAGGGTGTCATCCACGAACTGGATGTGGGAAATGGGCAGGGAAAGGCCATGCAGGGGTAAACCAGTTAAAAGGTTGTTTCTTAGAGCCGCATGAATAGATCTACTAAGTCCTTCCGCCATGATAATGAAAAGTAAAGGGGAGAGGGGGTCTCCTTATCGTATACCTCTTGAGGGAGAGAAGGGTTTTGAGGGTACTCCATTGATAAGCAGGGAAAAGAAGGCCGAGGAGGTAAGTTTTAAGATCCAAGTAACCTAGTTTTGGTCAAATCCAAATGCTATTAGCATTGCTTTCATATATTCCCAACTGAGTTTATCAAAGGCCTTTGATATGTCCAGCTTTAAAAGCATCCCTGGGGTTTTATTTTTCTGCAAGGAGTGAATTACCTCATGCGCCAATATGATGCTGTCCAAGATTTGTCTGCCTTCGACGTATCCTGATTGCTCTGGGGATATGATTGTTGGAAGGATCGACTTGAGTCTGCGGGCAATGACTTTTGTGAGGAGTTTGTAGATGACGTTGCAAAGGGCTATAGGCCTATATTGCTTTGGTCTGTTCGCTTGCCCTTCTTTGGGGATGAGGGCAAGGAAGGTTGCATTAAAAGCCCGCAGGACCTCTCCCGTGATCCTCGAGTCTTCTAGGATCTCCCAAACCTCTGTTCTAATCATCTGCCAGCAATAGTGGAAGAAATCACTAGTAAAGCCATCTGGCCCCGGAGCCTTGCATTTGTGTGTGTCTTGAAGCGCTTCGTCTACTTCTTCGATGGTGAATTGTCTGAGGAGAGCTTCGTTTTGTTCCTGTGTTACAAGGGCGGGCATGCACCTTGTGATTTGATTGATAGCTCCACTTCTGTTTGGACAGGGTTCCATGAGAAGATCTTGGAAGTAATCAACCAAGTGAGTTTCCAGGTCAGCATGGGAGTGAAGAGTCTCCCCCTCTTCCATAATGAGATGCGTGATCTTATTGGATTGCCTTCTCTGGATAGTAGCTCGGTGGAAGAATTTGGTGTTACGATCCCCTTCCTTGAGCCAGTGTATGCGCAATTTCTGTTTCCACAATGTCTCTTCCTGCTTTTTCCTGTTTGCAATCTGTTGGTTCACTTTGAGTTCCTGATCCTTGAGATCCTCTGTGAATCCTTGCTCTCTTATTTTGCACTGTATCTCGTTCATTTGCTCCGCGAGTTGTTTTTGTGATTCAAAGATGTTGCCGAAAGTGTGCCGGTTCCAGAACTTTAGCGTTTGTTTGAGATTCTTCAACTTCTGTTGGAACCTATACATCTTAGTTCCATGTGAGATTTCCACCTCCTGCCACCATCTTTGAATGTTTGCTTGGAAGTCTGGATGATCTAACCAGAATTGTTCGAATCGGAAGGGTTTCTTTCCCAGAGTGGCTGGGACATCCAACCATAATTGGATGGGCCAATGGTCCGATCCTGTGCGATTTAGAATGGTGGATTCCATTGCAGTGTCGTCCATTATGAGTGGCTCCGACACAAGGAAGCGGTCTAATTTTCATGCGATCTGGTGCATTCCTGTTCTTCTATTGGTCTAGGTATGTGTGCCATTAATGGCTTCTAAGTCAATCAACCTGAGGTCATCTATTAAGCTGTTGAAGTCATCAGAATCTCGGTCCAGTCATCTTGAGCCTCCCTTTTTTTCCTCCAGGCTGCGGATGATATTAAAGTCGCCTCCCACTATCCATTTGTGGTGTTGAGTGAGGCTGGATAGGTAGCTTAGGCTTCTAAGGAAGGCATGTTTATCTCTTGGAGTGGCTGCCCCATAGACTGTTGTTAGATGTCCTGGCTTGTCTGATCCTATGAGCCTATAATTGGCTGTGATAGACCATCTGGTGGTGCAAAAATTTTCCATCAGGACACTATTGGTATTCCAGAGGAGAGAAAGTCCGCCCGTCGTTCTTGCAGCATCAGTTGATACTACTCCTCCCCGCTTCCAGTAATAGGGGAGTAGTCGATTGATGTCCTCTGTGGTACATTTTGTTTCCTGCAACATTACAACATCCGGTGCTTCCGCTATGATCAAATATCGTAGCAGTTTCTGCTAGCTACGACCGTTGAGGCCTCTTATGTTCCATGATATGATCTTCATGATGATTGGGGGGGTGGGGAGAGGGGGAAAGTTGTCCAAGATCAGGTGAATCTGTCCAGAGTTTACCATGAAACTTCCAATTTCCTGTATGAGCTTATTTGTTGATTTCCTTCCTCATTTTTTCTCATCTTTTTGTGCCTTACTTGGGTTTTTTGTCTGAATGCCCTGGATGCCCAATGCTTTACTGGCTCGAGCTAAGGATCCCGCCGAGGAGTTGAGGAACACTTTATGTACCTTCCTAAGTTGATCTCTTGGAATGGTGTACAGTTTTTGGTGTCGGTAGGCATGCTCAAGGTGTTCCAGATCCACTCCAGCCAGATCCTGTTCTTCTACCTCCATTTCCTCATCCCCATCTTCTATCTCCTGCTGCTCAGGCGGATCACTCAATGGGCCCGGTGGGGGAGGTTTCATTTCCTTGTTCTTCCCTGGTTGTTCAGCCTCTAGTCCCTTAGTTTGAGAAGCCATATTCTGGAACGCTGGGTTGATATGTGCTGGGTTTGAAGATTCCTCTGGGTTATCTTGTAAAATTGCAAATTTATTGCTGGTGGAAGGATCTTTACTTACCTGTGCTAGTTGCTTCCTACTTCCCTGTCGTCGTCACCCTGCCTGTTGCGTGAATCCTTCCTTGTCCTTACCGTTTTCTGGATTCCCCTCTTTGTGCGTATTGTTGAGTGGGCATTCCCTGAAGAGATGTCCATGCTCGTGGAATTTTCTACAACGAAACGGAATATGCTCGTAATCAATGGTTTGGGTCCAGTCCTCATCCTGATATTCCGGCATAATGGATCCTGGGAGTGGCTTGGCTATGTTTAGATAAACACAGATTCGTGCATAAGAGGTGTAGCGTCTCTGCTTGGTGGCTGCAGAGGACTTAACATAAATACCGATGGTGTTTCCTATACCAGCTAGAACTTCCTCCAACCAGAATTCCTGGGGGAGAGAGTACAGCCTGATCCAGACTGGCGCATGGGTAAAATCTTCCTTTTCGGGGCTGAATTTTTCTGTCCAGAATCTCAAGAAGAGTCCCGCCGAGTTGAAAAAATAGGGCCCGCCATCAAAGATACAGTTCCTGTCTTCTAGATTGTGGAGAATGATCGTGAAGAAACCCTTCGAACCTAGTTGGAGATCATAGTTCCCTTTTGGCTTCCACCAGTACTGTATCCATTTGATTAGTTCTCGCTCCGAGGGCCAGAGCCCTAGAAACTTTCCTATCAGGGCATTATCTTGCATGTATTGTTTCTGCACCTCAATACGGGGCGCGTTTATGAAATATTTTGGGGCTATTGGAGCTTGCGGAATGCACTCACCAGGGATCCAAGGGGCTGAGATGCTTGCGGGGCTGTTTTCCTTCCCTGGATCCATATCCGTGTCCCGATCTTTGAAATTCCCTTCGACCAGTAGCTGCGCGTGCATTTCTGGAGGCGTTTCAAAGGTCGACCTCTTCCCTCTGGCTTCCGGATCTGCATTAGCTGTGACTTGGCTGTAGGAGACGCCACTCGACACCTCCCCCTGGCTGTGCGGGAGCCCCTGCGGGGCCATTGTTTTGTGGCCATAGTCCTCTGCGGCTGTCAGAGTTTAAACCCTAGCTTCAGAACTAGGAGAAGAACCCTAGCTTGGATTGTATATACTAATTGTGATTTTAGTAAACATTATATTATGACTTTTTCTTGTAATTTTTGAACAATAAAATTTAAACAAGTAATAATATTATTATATTATTATTATTATTATTATTAGTGAATAATTATATTATACTGATATTGTTATAATATACGAAAAATACATAATTATTCAAATCACAATTATTTACATTATCGTATTTAAATATTTTTATTTATAAAAGTGTTTAATCAACATATTGTATTTTGTTGGACAGCAATCAATTCACCTTGAAGATAAGTTAAACTTATATGGAATCAATGGTTATAAATTTTTTAAATAACAATCCAAATTAAACAATTTCATAAATATAAAGTTGAGCGTTATAAGGAAATTATAAATTTAATTTAGTGAAACATCTCAAATATCACTTAAAAACAGAGAAATCATTAACAATGTTAATCATTAGCATACTCATAATACATTTTATAAATCAAACAACCACAAATAGAACATTATATGAAAAACATAATATACATTAGCGCAATACATATAAATATAGATGCCAAACATATGTATCGTTAAAATATACAATAAACATGTCATATATACATCTCAAGTCAAATATAAAACAATACATATACATTTCAATCAATACCACTACTAAATATGTCCACAACCAAGGCCATATGCATCAGTTGGTCTACTACTAGATGTGGAGAATCTATTAATAATAATGCTAGAAAGAAATGTTGACATATGTACACCATCAAATGTCCCTCTATAAATATCGCCAACCTATGAAAGAGTAGCTTATGTGAACATAGTGTCCAAAGATTCAAAATATTATGACACATGTGGTGGAGGAGGAGGACAACGACAATGAGGAGGAGTAGGAGGAGGAGGAGGAGGAATGGTGGATGATGACAGAGGTGGAGGAGAAGGACAATGAGTGATGTATGGTGACACAAGTGGAGGTGGTGGAGGAGGAGGAGGAATCGATGTGGATGGAGAAGACACATGTGGAGGGGGAGGAGGAGGATGATTGAACGTGGATGCAGGTTCAGACACATGTTGGGGGGGAGTAGGAGGAAAAGGAGGAGGACAATGTGGTGGAGTAGAGGATGTGAATGGGTCTAATATAAGCCATATGGATTAGGTTCATGATAAATATCACTCAACATCTTGATGGAGTTGACAATATAGAAAATATAACACATCAACAATTTCATATCATGAGTCATACTCCTCTATATCATAGAGAGATTTGGTACCTATAATATGTCTCTAACCGATGCAGTTACCACTCTGCAACTAATGATGATACAACATAGGGTAATCACCACCTCTATCAAGACTCACATATCTAGCTTGTGTGGCATGTTGGGTATATGGAATACAACATAATCCTATACATTTTCCATCTCCTCATCCTATGGGAAATACTCATCCATAGCACATATTCCTTTATCTATAAAAGAATAGATAAAAATAATAATATAATTGAAATAAAATGTTACAATGAATTACATGTGCATTAAATACGACATAGAAGTATACAACTAGATTTATAAAAACATAAGGATAATTTTATATTTATCATATGTTGGCTTGACTATTGTAAATCATATGTTTCGATTTCCTCTTGAATCCATCCTAGCGTATATGCACTATATAATATCTAGGACATGATTTTCCTCTTTATCCAAATAATCTCATACATCCCTACCGAATAGATTAAAGGGAAACTCAAGCTAGCGCTTCTTAGGAAACAACTTTTCCTGCATGCACATAGGCATAACAAGAAATCAAGGTACTGCTCGTCGATTGGAATGAAGCTTCTAAAAAAAAAATGTAATTAATTCTGACACAAATAGGAAGAATATCATCCCATTTAAAATGGCGTGACAATGATCCATTCCAAAAACAAATCTCAAAAAAATCCTCGACCACCTAAATCAGGGCCTCTACACTAAACTTTATTTATAATGCGACAAATAGGATTTAATGTGGTTCCTATCAGATATAATGTCTGACAATGTCAATTTATTAATTCATAGGAAACTAACATGTTTGTAAAATGAACGTATCTGCAACTAACCACCACAAACCTAGAATTATGGAGAGGAATGAATGTCCAGATGGACATATCTTTTCACACATACCAGGTGGGTATCTATCGCAACACCATGGAGTATATCAGATAGCTCGGGAAAAATCCCCCACCTCATAGATATCCCAGTGATGAAACAAACATCTTCCTCCATGAGATGATACAAAACATCGAGATCGACCCTGAATGACTGTCAACCATGAACCCAACAACAAATAATTTTTTTTTATCAACATATAGTTCTCTATAAGGGATGTACCCTCCTAATAAAAAATTAGGATTCCAACATTCATCAAAAGGGAATGTATATGTTGTGAAATAGGGTAAGGGAAAATCTCTCTCTCCCTATCCCTGGTGTCCCAGCCATTTACAAATGTGTGTGTTTCAACATGTTGTTGTTGATAGTCCTCCTGTCATCCTCACCATATTTGATTCACATACAAATATTGTTAGGAACATGTGTATAGATAAAATAAATTGAAATTACAAAGATGAAAAATATATAAATAACTTGTGTTTTCAAAAATATTAAATTAGTCTTTTTTGCAAATATATATATTAAAGTATCCAATGCACCTAAAACAGAAGCTACACACTGAAAACAATGCTCTATATCTGAAACAAAAAACTTCCATGAACTGTTGTTATTAACATGCACTGATGTTCCTTGTTTTATTTTGCACCACCACGTATTTCAGTGGTGCATCCCATAAGAGGCACTACACCGTTAAATCATGAAACAATCATCCTGATGTTGTGCTCTTTAAAACATCATTGCATTTGTTGTACCTAAAGGCAATGTTAGGTCTTTTTTTACTACAATGTAATTTGTCCAATATGTTAATTGAACGTACTAGTGATACCATATTATTGTAGCACTAGATTTTTTTTTTGTTGGTACATTGGGTTGTATAGAGCACCGATAGCAAGGATTCTAATGAAAATTGTCAACATGCCAAAATCATTCAATAATTATTTAGCGTAGTTCATTTAACTGCACCCATTCATTTCATTAAAAAAGACAGATCGATGGAATATAAATTATGGCACACAAAATTACGGGTGCACTATATTAAACTAAAAGCAGCGGTGCACCAGTTTTACTGAAGCACCAACATGGTTTTTAGTGATGTAGTGTCTTTAACAATGCATCAAATATGGGGTCTTACAAAAGATGCACTACTAATTTTTTTTTTTCAAAACCTATCATGATGTGTACTATTAGAGTTTATGCATCAGTGCTCCATTCTTATCCTCACAATGACATGTATTTTAGCGGTGTGTCGAATACGACACATCAGATTGATATATTTTGAAATATTTATCCTAATGTAGTTCTCTTTATGAGACTCATGCATTTGTTGGAACTATGAGCACCGCTAGGTTAAAGTGTTTTATCGCAACTTAATAAATGTGATGTGTTGCTATTAACACACTTATGTTACTATGATATTGGAGCACTGCCATTTTTTTCAGTGGTGTGTTGTGAACCATAGAACACTGGTCATGGGTTATCCAATGAGACTCCTTGCTATGCCAATCTGGTTAATATTTATCCTGGTGTGGTTCGGTAAACAACAACAATGAATTTGTTAAAAATGCTTGCACTACTACGTTCAATTTAATGAATCATAAAGTTATTCATGCACTTAATTAAATGGAATGTTTTAGTGTAGGGAGAAACCAAGGAATCTTCAGTTGCAGGGCATCCCAAATGATTCGTTTCATTATTTTTAAATTTTATCGCGGTGATCTTACTTGAATTTCACTGATGCGTAAATTTATATTAGATTCACAAAATGTATTCCTTACTGTGAATTTAACACATGACACACAGTTTTGAAGTGAGCTTGAGTGTTCAGGTGCACCATGTGGAATTGGAAAAAAAAATGAAAATTTCAATCTAAATTTTAATTTTAATTGGATGAAATTGTAAATATGAAGGTAATAACAACTTACCTAGAATATTATGTCCAGAGGAATGGTTTCCTCATTGAGAATTTTATGTTTGATTCTCATCAACATCGGTTGTTGATGCAGTTTGTCATCCCTTCCTTTTATTTTTAGTTCACTAAGAAGCATAGTGACCATATTATGATAATTGTAGCATTTGATATTTGAAATATCCTTCTTCTTTTGTTCTTAAATTGGAGTTGATCCTCTACCTATATTTCTCTTTCCAAAATTTATGTTTCCTTTTCCTTTTCTTGCATGAGTTGCAAGATATTGAGTTGCTTCATCCTAGGGTTTCTGCAAATTTTTCTTTGAAAATACTCTGGCCTCGTATTGGACAAAATCATACCAAATCCAATCGAACTTGGGAAACTCCTCTTGCCAATAAATGCTCTAAAAAAACGACTCCCATGAAGAAGGGAATCCATTAAGAGTTAGTGTAACAAATTATGCATCATCGATGGTGTCCCCAATGGCCTTAAATTGATCTCTCAACTCAAATACTTTCATAAAATAAGTAGAAACTAAATCTCACTTGCTCATATTAAGTTTTTTAATCAGTTTTTTAATCTATGCTATTTGGAAAATGATTTGTTGAATACACGTTTGATCTTATAGTATAAACTCCAGTGAGGTTGTTTCCATGCCATCATCAAATTCGAAATGGTCAAATGCTCATTTTGGGAGCTAAAGGTAATCGTTGGACAAGTTGTCATCTACTATGTTTAGTTCCTTGTATCATGTCTACTATATTTAGTTCCTTGTATTTGTATTTGTATATATGTGTACTTTGTTTAGTTCCTTGTATTTGAATTTGTATATTTTGAAATTAATATTATCATTTGAATTTTTCTTTCTTATTATTTTTATCATTTTTGTAATGTTACAAATTATTTTTATAGCTTTTATTAAAATTATTTGTTAATAAATTACCATTTTAATATTTTCATAATCTTAAAAAAAAAATAGAAGGTTGTTTAGTTCCTTGTATTTGAATTTGTATATTTTGAAATTAATATTATTATTTCAATTTTTCTTTCTTATTATTTTTATCATTTTTGTAATGCGACAAATTATTTTTATAACTTTTATTAAAATTATTTATTAATAAATTACTATTTTAATATTTTCATAATCTTTAAAAAAAAAAAAAAGTTGTTTAGTTCTTTATATTTGAATTTGTATATTTTGAAATTAATATTATTATTTCAATTTTTCTTTCTTATTATTTTTATATTTTTGTAATGTGACAAATTATTTTTATAACTTTTATTAAAATTATTTATTAATAAATTACCATTTTAATATTTTCATAATCTTACAAAAAAAAAATAAAAAATTAGAAGATTGCTTAAATTATTTTGCATTACTTTTTATAATAAAGTGTACCTAATACTCTCTAAATTAGGGAGTCCAAAATATAGTAATCAATCTTTCAATACAATTCTTTGACCTATCCTTACTATTACTAGTTTCAGCATTTAGAGAAGGGTGTTACCTTGTATTCATTGAATTATTCATTACCATAAATCAATTTTAATGATATATTTAAAGATTATATAAATAAATAAACTAAATCCATTTTAAAGAGAATTATGTTAGATTTAAATTTTTTTCTCTTTTATGTTTTTTAAAAATACTAATTGATTGATTTGTTTAAATATTTTATTTTTTAAATAAAAACTTTCTAAAAATTATTATAATGTTTATCAACATTTTCTTTCAATTAAATTTTAAGTTTTGTTTAATACCTACTTTCATCATAATTTCTAATTTCTAATTAAATTTTAAATTAATGTATATAAAGATATAAAAAATACTTACATAAAATCATACCTAAATTAAAATAATTGTAATTAAATATATAAATAAATAAATAAATAATACTTACATAAAACCTAAACCTAAATTAGAATATATAAATAAATAAATAAATAATACTTACATAAAACCTAAATTAGAATACAAGATATCTGTACATCCAATCATATAACCGTCAACCCATTCAATCTAACAAACTCTAATGGCAATCACATTCGTCACATAAGCTTTCTTTCATTCAATGTCAATTATTACAAATTGGATATGCATTCCCTACATAACGGGCATGTAAGTTAGCAATAAAACCACTGTGAGATGCATTTTTCATGATAAAGATGATTACACTGCAATGTCTTTGCACACTCCCCGGTGGAAAACGTATCATGACAAACAGCACATATCAATCCATCGCCCTCACTCTCATCCCCTCCGGCACATATCAATCCATCGCCCTCGTTCTCATCCCCGCCTTCACTTCTGCATGCCAACTCCTTCGAAATAAGAACAGTTCGTGAAGATTGAACTGCTGCGATAGCGGCAGCCATGGGACGATCACTATGGCGGGCGATATATTGCGTATTTAGGTAAGGATCATGTTGAAAAGGTTCACGTATCAATTGTAGAGAAGGGATATTACTATCCAGTTGCTGCAAAATCCGTTGAGAGTCTGCAAACCTGCCAGCCCACACAATTTGCTGACTCCCCACATTTCCGTCGGGACGGCTCCAGTCGAGTATAGTTCGCACCAAAACAATATTAACGTTTTCCATCATT
>ML850658.1:0-15145 GCA_009831015.1 Picea engelmannii
ATTTTGTATTCACTATGAATTATAGTGCAATCATCACTTCACTTTATTATTTACCTTTAAAAATGCTTAAGCCACTTTGACTAGTTTGACCTTTTGGGGCTTCTAGATGACATATGAGGGTCCTCCAACTTCGTAAGGTCATAACTCACAAACCGTGAGGAGTTATGTGATGTTCCACATACCAACATAAATGGAACGACATGTATTATACATATAGAATAGTATTACCTAAAAATATATCAAAACTCATACCAGTATCCATCAAACAAACTTGGGTACATTACCCAAATCTCGGTTCTCCAACTTCTCATGGCCATAACTCTCTAATTGTGAGGAGTTATGGGATGTTCCACATACCACCAAAAATTGAATGACAAGAAATATCCATATAGGATAGTCTCACTGACAAATTCACTGGAATTCATCTCATTATTCCACAAATAATCATGGGTTCTCTAACCATACTTCTAGGATAACTCAATCCACAAAGCGTCTTCCCGTGAGGGCTTTCACCATAAGGGGAACACTTTGGAGTTCATCCATTTCTACTTATTATCAACCATGACAAGACAATAACGAGTCATCTTTACATCAAATAATCTGGGGTCCATTACCCAACCTTTGTGCTACGGGGCTTTCTTCAAGGGTTGACATCAATGACAACCAACCTTAATCAATTGTAGATAGTACTCAGCCAGGTGGCATAAATTTTCTAGTTTTTTCAGGGTAGCGGCCAACTCCTTTTTGTCTCATTTGGATCTATCCAGGGTGGCATCTGTGATTTCCATCCCCATGCCGAAAAGATCCGATGTTTGGGAATTTGCTATGTTTATCAAATTCTCCTCTGTAGTGATGAGGATGGAGTGATCCAACGTGATCCTCCTTTTCTTTGTGGTTCTTTGGATGATGTATTTCCTCTTTCATTCATAGGATATCACATAGATATAGGCTACCTCATCTACAGGCTTGGGTATCTGCTGATCACCCCATGTGAGTGTGTTTCCTAGATTACCGGTGGCGTATATCTATTCAAGTTCAGGTTCTTGAACTTTCTCGTTGTGCTTTGAGGGCCTAGGCTCTGTCTGAGGCTTGTCGAGAATCTGATTATCGAGTGGAATACAGGAATTGAGAAAAGACTTGATACTTACTTGTTCATCGGCTGTTGAATCATCGATTTCCTTCTAAGGGGATCCTTCCTTTGACTCGTCAGGTTCTGACTTATCCTTTGGATTATCTGCTTGGATTTCTGGCATGTCGAGCCTCTTCGTGCCGGAAACCTTTTCAAATTCTAATTCCTTATGTGGGACCTCCTGAGTTTGGACCCTAGGATCAGGAGAAGAAGTCTTCTCAGGTGATTTTTCTTCTTGGACACGTGTAGGGGTCCCGAGATATGCCTCCAAGATCTCATCATCACTATATATATTTATAAACTCTCTCAAAGGGTTAGGCACACCCATTTCCACTAATACCTGACCCATCTCTGGTTTATTCGTCACACTTGTCGGTGATCCAGTTGGTGGCATTATGGATTCATAGTTACATGACCCATTGATGTTATCATTGCTTATGAAATCAAGGTTGCTTGCCCCCGCCGAGCTTTCTTCGGGCTATTTGTCGGGAGCCTAGGAAGCCTGATGAGGTCTGAGTTATCTCAAATATAGCTCATTATATGTTGTGCCTACTCATAGAAGAGTTCCCCTCTCTCTGCTGCATCTCGATCCTCAGGGAAACCCCTATTCTATACCAGGGTTACCTGGGAGATGTCTTCTGTTTTGGTGCCTTGCTAGGAGACTTCCACTCCTATGGCTGACTCAGAAGCTATCCTTTCTCCTCTGGCCTCGAGGACCTCCTGAGCTGATTGTTCCAAAACCATTGTTTTCTCCTCCAAACTCAGGGCCTTTAACCTAGTTGCTTTAGGGTCAACCATCCTTTCCACCACCTCATCCCAGTTTTGGGAATTTTTGGTGAAGATTTCATCTTCAAAACTATCATGGGCATATGGCCAACATGATGATCCTTGTGATGCATGGTTCAGGACTAGACCTTTGGGGTCGTGCTTGTGAAAATGACCATTCTGGAATCGAAACTCCAACTGGATTAACCCTTCTTTCTTGGTCTGCGCAGTGTCCTTTACCATGTAGAAACCAATATGAAATCCATAGGGTATGAAGGTCCATTTTTTATCTTTTACCAAAGTAGCATTGTAACCTTGCAGGATGGTCTGATAGCAGATTTCCCCTACTACTATTTGATCGGGAACATACATAGGTAACAAATGAGGTGCTTCGGTAGCACCTTAAACCCTGATATAGGTTTCATGCTCATCTAGGTAACAATGACCAACCTCCGATATCATCTTTTTGGCTTCATCTAATAGCCTTGGGCACTCTTTCTTAAATAGAAAGAAATAAATACCTGTGATAAAATGATCACAAATGAGAGAGTAGGATTTCTTGTACTTGTTTTCCCACAATATGCCAAAGTATACATGAACTGGGAGTTCTGAGGCATGCAAGCTTAATTTCATTCCGATAAAGACATTTTTGGCATAGATCACATCCAATAGATAAGAGGCCATGTAGAATCACATGATTTCTCCCTCTTTCAGTGTATGAGCCTGTTGAATGCAAGTGCTCAGTTGTTTTGAGATGATAGCACCCTGGTTAAAACCTATTCTGGAAATGGCTATAGTAAAAGCTAGAGGCATCCAAGTCTTTGAAAACCAAGAGAAATCTTTATCGCCATGCAACCGATAGAAGAGGGCCATGGTTTATCCTCTCTCCACCATGACACCATCAACATACCGGTGTCGTGTTTCTTGTAGAAAATTAAAACAAATATGATGTTTAGCCATTCTTCTGACAATCTGAGCTTGTAGTAATTCAGCACTTCCACTGGGAGGAAAACTCCTACACACTCATCATTTTTGTCATTAATCAGACATATTTGATTTTCTATGTGGTCAATAAGACATCTTAGGAGTTCAATGCAAGGGAAAACGAGAGTTCTTCTTGATACCATGTGCAGATATGCCTTTTGGATATTGGGAAAAACTTCATTATAGAGTTTCCTTGTATCTGGATCATTGTGCGGGGTGTATTCAGGAGATTCCTCCCGCTTGCTTTTCTTGAAAAGTTATTCCCAGCACAGAAACACTGTCTTGGTCCCGATGTTTTCCTCTATGTGTCCAAAGGCTAGGGGCTGAATGAAAGCCTTCTTGGTCACTGTTTTGATGAAGGGCATCAGTTTCGGAGCAAATTCCAATTGTCTTGCAATTGTTGTGGAGGAACCTTCTCCCACTTCTGGTTCTTGTACTTTGGCGCTCTTGAAGATTTCCTGGTGGTAGGTTTCTTCGGAGGCATTATTCCTGTGACCAAAAACAATCCTTTAGGCATGTGTACAGATTAACATTGGATAAAAAATGTATGAAATGATGCGTAAAACATCCATAAGTCGGTACATACCTGTAACATTTGCTAAAACTGTTGTTTAATACTCATTGAACCTTGGAAGATTTCCCCAGATTTCTCGTCTGACTTCCCTGGACTCTCCGAACTTCTTTGCGCACAAAATAAGCTTGTTTACAATGACTCAAAAGAATATAACAGGAGAGATCCTACCATTCATATCAACCAGTTAATACAAGTAATGGGTGAAATTCAAAACAACCTACCGCCAGATATTTGCAAATAAATTCTACGTGGGTTGATGGTGGAGGCGCGAAGGAAAATGCATTGTATTACCATGCCCAACCGGTTCTTTTGATTTACAAATGAATTGGAAACTAATGTGAGATCTTGGAATTAATTAACCCTTTAAATGCATCGTACCTAGCGTATCTCAGAGCTAAAACGTCCCATCACATCGCATTTCTTAGTGGACAGATCGAGAATTGACGATATTCTTATGTATGTTTCCAGTTGGTATCCTCCTGAGAAAACTTCCGATGCCAATGAATTTCATCATACAATGTTGATGCAGTAAAATTGGTTTGGGATGCACCGTGGGTCTTCAGAGCTAGTAACGAATGAAGGGAAAACTAGATCATATGTCTAGTCACTCGGGCAATGACATATGGCAACAAAGGACAGGTGGTTTTGACCATATATCTCAGTCAGAGTCAGAACTTTGCTGAAGTCAAGCGCTTTAAACTAAACTTGGGACTGTCGATGCTGAAAAGTATCGGAGGTCAGATTTTAGAAATAAACTCATCACATGGTTTCTTTGTGAGTTAATGTTTGTAAAGCCCCGATGCCGAAAATGTCCCAGGAGTCGACAATTGGTGATGTCATTATTTTATTAGTCAATACCTACTCTATCATTTTTATGATGCCGAAGGGATCGGACATTGGTGATAACATCGACGATGCTTGTTTTGCAAAGGAAAAATCTCATCCGTCAACGTCGACGAAGATCGGCACTTGACGACCTTATCTCTTTCAAGAAACTTTTTCCACCTCTAAATCTTTCTGATGCCAAATATATTAAGCACGTCGTGGAAAAATTTGACCGTCGATTCTTTACTTTAAATGTTATTCCTTTAAGTTATGGTGATTTTTACATGTTCAAGAAAACTTTTTCATGCTAAAAATGAGATTCAAAATGGTAAGAAGATGCAACATTTTCGATAATGACGATGAATCAAACAATGCAAAAGATCAAGTGGTACCCAAAAAGAAAAATTGTTTATAAAATTTTTAGGGTGTGTTGAGTGCTCAACAGTATGGTCCCTTGTTCAGTTAAGAATCGTGAATCGACATAAGATAATCCCAATTCGGTGACTGACAAGAGTACCCATAAACATAGATGGGGTGAAAAATGTTGTTCCTGAGTTTATATTTAAGGCTCAAAGTATAATGTCAGGCATCAAGAAATAAGGAAATTTTTAATGTTTTCTTTTTCTACCTTAATTATGTGAGAAATTTTTTTTAAATTAAATTAATAGTATAGTAGCTCAGAAGTCGTTTTTCATGTCTGAGTTAAAATTAAAAATATTGAATGTAATGAGAGAAAAACATAAAGATGTTAGACAAAGCAAGGCATCAACTACATAAGAATCTTACTTTGTTACAGAAGAAGAAAATAGATCATATCACCTTAAATGAAGCATAAAATGTAGCAATATAATTAACTCACAGGTCTTGTATTTACTAGTGTAAATACAGAGGAAACATGGTTTGCTATCAGATAACTAAATGAAATATAATCATAGTAGATGTTGTACTAAACTACGATCAGACATTCTTCAAGGAAATGTATAAAAAGATGTTGGAATGTGAAAAGATAGAAGAACACATAACACAAATTGGAAGAAATGTGGAATCTTTGGTCTGCACTTGTATTAATTCTCAATGAGGAGAGTTTTCTCAATTACAACTGGAAAGAAGCAACCTTTGTTCATACTTTTGAATATGTATTTATACAAAATATTCTCAACCCTAAGTGGTTGGAATCCCCCACATTTATAAAAAGTAACAGTTACAAAATGAGAAAGGTGGAATGCTTTGTTTAGTTCTCCTTTGTCTCTTTCTCATGCTGGAAGAGGCATTTTCCTTCCTTATTTTCCAGATCGGACACAAATAGTCTCTAATCGTGACCTGTACAGATGATGTGTACAGGTTACCTCATTAGTTATTTGAGGTACTACCTTTTCTTTGTCCAATACATTCGACACACCTGCTTACAAATTGTGCTATTAGTTTGGAGGGTCTTGTCACATCCTTCGAGTAAAAAATATACGATTTCTTTTCTAATAGTGGCAATCTATTTTCCATTCTTTTGTCTTCTGCAATCATTGATTGTAGTTGCAAATTAGGTTTCACCAACCATCTATCTATCTGAGTTATTTCGACTTGTTTTAGTTGTGAGATTTCATCTTGAGCTTCTTCTAAGCTTGTTTTGATATCAAGTTGATGTTTTGGTACGTCAACTTTTCCACACACTTCATAATGATCATCCTTTCCGAGGCCTAAATAATCTTTATTCAGTGAGTGAAAAGCCCCTTCATAAGCTTCTTTGATTTCCTTAACCATTCTTTTACTTCCGGCTATGTTGTCTTCCTAGGTCTTCAATATTATGTCACCTCTAACCTGCTCTGAAACAATCAACCTGGGAAGTACAGACATTTCTTCTCTTGCTGATGACACAACCGTTTCTTGAAAGGTGGTCCGAGCTGTAGTAGCTTCTCTTTCTCTACAACAAATATTATCCAATGATTCGTTCACCACCCGAAAATGTTTCTGGATAATCTCTACCTTGTCAAAAAGGTTTAGTCTCATTGATTCAATTTTCTTACACACCTCCAATGCCTGTACTTGGAAGACGGTTATATCCATAACCATGTTCTCAGTCAAATTCACCTTGGACTATAATTTATTTACCAATTCACTTTGTTGAATAGCCTGCCCTTTGCTCGCCTGGGAATTCTTGTGCATCTCATCTAGACTGGATTTTAGTTGTTGAATTTCTTGTTTATCACTAGCCCTAGCCTATTCAAGACCTTTGATAACTTTGTTTCTGAAATTCTTTTCTACAATTCATATTTGATTCTACAACTGACTTATTAGTATCTCTTTCTGCTTCAATTGCTTTGTCATATTTTCGACTGACCACTGATTGGCCATAGCAAAGGAACCTAATGAACCATCCATTTCCTTGGTGAGCTCTGAATCATCCAAGTCCTATCTATCAAATATCATCCTTTTCCTTTTGGTTACTTCCCCTTCTTTGTGCTGTGATTATCCATTGACTATGGCCCTTCATTTCTTGCTAAAGAAAAAGTTCGAAGGAGGCATCTCTTCAAGCGAGATCGGGGTAATATCGCTTGCAAAAATAAGTTAGGAACTAGGAGTTCTAAAACTTGACTGTAGAGGGGTTAGTGCTACAATAGGACTACCTATCTCCGTGAACTGCTTTCTTTTTGTTGTTTGGGAGGTATCATTAGGGGTGACTGGTGATAAAGGAGGTAACATTTGTTTCTGTTTTAGAAATGTTTCTGATTAATCCTTTGTCTTCTGCCCTATATATCCTTCCCATGAGGCTTTTAATTCTTATGTGGACACTTTAATATTCTTTGGAATTTCTTCGGTATTTTGTTTACCATAAGACTCTGGTTCAAAACCTGGAGGTATGGATCCCTGCACCGGAGGGTTGGTTATCAATTCTCCCCGTAGTATCTTGGGAAAACTATTCCATCTGTGCCTTTGGAAAGTGAAGAAAATGGCATGTTGGTCAGGGCATAACGTCTGAACTCTGCCTTGTACTTCCTCATAATATTTGATTCCCCTGAATATATCGTCATATGGAGATTCTTCATGCATATATCTTTTCATATTGCATTGAGCTAGGTTATTCTCCAAGATCTTGTATGGATCATGTATTTTGAATTCAATGTCAACCAATTTGACATCCTCTAAAGTTGCAGCCTCTACTTTGGAATGGCCAAAATCCAACAAGGAAAACCTTCCGATCTGTGGAGGGAAGGTTGGACAAACTTTCTTCTGAGATGATTTTATCTTTTTTCCAATGCCTCCTATTATTGTATGGTAAACCACTTCTCTGCACACCAGTCTGTCAGGAAAAAAATTTGGGAGAGCATGAGGGGAAACTGAGCATCCAAAAACCATGATATAGGAGAAATTCTCTTCAATGAAACAATCTTCAACTTTTTTAAGGTTTCCCATAATTTGATCTGAAATCTGAGGAGGTGGATGACCATATAATTCTTGATGAACGGGGATCACTACATTATGAAAAATTTCATAAAATAAGTCTGGCCTTTTCTTCCCATAGTTTGGAATGGTAAAAATGGATAGGTTCTGCCCTAGTTGGGTTCCAGCTCCAATTCATCAATGGAAATGGGTTGATAAAACAGATGGAATCCATGACATACACAGACATATAAAAAGGGGTAGGTTTACCTTTTGACTTCGCTATTTGATACTCAGTAATTTCCTTGGCTAGGTTATCAGACATCATCTTAGCCCAGTTGAAAGTGTAGTGCTCGGCTACCTCATGCATGATTGATACCCATTCCACTGGGAAATGAGTAGGGATTTTCCTTCCGAATATTCTACATAGAATCATGGCTACATAGATCATGTGCTCGTTTAATGATGTAGTGGAATAAACACCATGGGAGTCAGCTCTAAATTCCGTTGTATTTCCCCACTAGGTTTTAACTATATCTGGGTAGCTTCGGTCAAATTGCACAGATTATTTTTGTTCAAACTCCATCATGAATGCAACATTATAAATATGTTTTGGATCAGGGGATATCTTGTACATTACTCAGAGGTGTTCTGGCCTGAAAGAGCCAAGAACAACCTTTTGGTGATTGATGATGCTCCTGGTTTGCACATCGGTGTTTTCAAAACCCCAACTTATCATGTTATTATATGGCATGAGCCTTGGTCGTGTAGATATTTTATGAAGCTCAGAATCTGTTATAGTTCTGAGTTTAGTTTCGTGAATGTCGTTCATTTCATCTCCATAATCGTCTGGGCAATTTATAACTTCATGCTCCAAGATTTCAAAAATCTATGTCCATGATCTAATTGAATCTACAACATGTGGCATAGTATCAGACAGAACGTCTGCGTTTGGATTCGAAACTTCACCGGCATCATCATTCTTTTTCGACATTTTCCCGAGTGCCATGATGTCAGAAATAGAATGCGAATACCTTTTACAGGGGAGAATGCGTAATCTTTCCTTGAATAACACTTACTACTTTGATGAAGGTAAAATGAAATTCAAAATAGAACACATTTAATTACGCTCAGTTTGCATTAATTTGAGCATGCTTTTACGGATGGTGAATTTATTTTCTTTAATGAGGAAAGTACATCTGGCGATACACACTCTATGCTAGAAATCATTTATATTGATCCATAATAAATGTTACTAAATATCAACGATTCATGATCGAGAGTTTTGAATGGAACAAAATTGAAATATCCCGAAGGCGAATGAACGAAATATTAATTTACGTTGTTAATTTCTTTTTAAGATGTTAATTAATCATGTTTAAAACTCAATGCTTTTGGGAACTCGGGTTTCGAGATTGTTTGGATGTGATGAATGGTAAACCCCCGATTCCTGAAATGCAAAACAATTAATTATCTTTGAATTAGTTTGATTTAATTAATCAAGATTTAATCTTTTGGCATTTTTTATCTCTGAAAGGCCACTACCTACAATGATGTTTCAAGGATGAGTCATCCTAGAGGTGCCACGTGTTAATTTGAAACATGCTAACTGTTAAATGGAAATCTCAAAAAACGTGTCGTTTGTCTACTAGGAGAATACTCAAGACGCATGCGTAGATAATGAACTGTGTCTTTTAAAGTTTCAAGAATAGTTAAAACAAACATCTTTTGGGTATCGAGATTTTGAATGTTAAGACATAACGAAATATCAGAAACATAAAACTCCAAAGAAACTTTCGGTGATTTTACTCATTAATCATTTGGTGGCTCCACAAAACTGAAAGGTTTAAGATTATTCGATCATATAGAAAACTTTATCAACGGTGAGACTCAAGCGCGTTTTGTTCTTCTTTAAATGAGAATGAAATTTATTAAAGTCTAAAGTTTAGAAAAATATGTGTTCCAACATAGGCTCCATCTAGGGATCGCGTCTCCCTGTGAGACGCCAAAGAACAGTAGACCAAGTGTCTTTATTGGGTAAATGGAGTCATTATTTCATTTCTTTGAAACACATTCTGAAAAAAGTACACACAAAACTTAGGATTTCATCCTTATCTCTGAAAACTTTCAAAACTTAATCATTCACTGATCTCGAGCTTAGGCTTATCAATGGCTTCCCTTTCTTAAAATTCACTTCATATTTTCTTAAGATAATCAAAACAACCTTAATCATTCTACTAGGATCTGTTCGATTTTTTTCGCATCAAGGTAAAGTAATTTCAATGTTTTTAGTCAGGGAGTCCCATGCTAGCTTAGAATGTAGATCTAGTTGAAAAGAGAACTAGTTACTAGAGTACATTATAATTCATGTATAACAACCTTGTAGATATCCTAGACATTGCTTCATTGTGAGCGAACCTGTTTAGTACCCCGGTGAAGTTATCTAATTCCCACATTGAATTTCCTTTCACCACTTCAATTAGTAATTTTGCATTTAAATGCTGAGATGAGGGCAATCATTTAATGATTTTTCTTTCATCATCTGTTTTTGGACTAGACGGGGGAAATCATTTTATGAATTTCCTTTCACCATCTGTCTTATATTTTTTAAAACATGAAGTGGGGGCAATCAATTTGTATACAATATACCAGGGATGATATCTGTTTATAATTTAGCAACAAAGGTCTGTCAAATCACTTTGATTACTATGGACTAATCATCCTCTGACCTTCAAAACACCTTCGCCTATAGGGAAGTTATCAAGGGGAGTTTTTATTTTCCAAGGACTTTCCTTGAGTGAAACTAGTCAGTTTAAACCTATTAGAATGGATAAGATAGTTAGGATTAGCCTAGACATACTTTTTTGTTTAGTTAAAGTTAGAGGAATCATAAGAATCTTTACCTATTCTCGTTTCAAAGATTTTTTTATGAGTTTTCAAAGTTAAGGTGAGACCCTTTTTCCTCTATGAAGACCATGGGATGGTATCAAGAATCATGTGAAAATACAACTTGAAAATGAGCAGGGGAATAGAATGAGGATTCAGATGTTGTGTTGTAAGCACGGTCTTATGCAAAAATTTTACTCGATTCTTGAAATTTTTTATTTAAGGTCTTCTTATTGCTTATTTTTTTATTATAAGTTTTATTTCTTTTTATTTTATCTAGAGAAAACTCTTTATAATGAAAACGTAATTTTTTATTCTTCTGGTTATAGATTAGGTGACAATATTTGTACATATAAGACCTATGTCATACTAAGTGATATTTCTTTTAAAATTTAAACGGGGCAGGAGCTCATACCTTAGATTTACTCTTATATTTTCAACTAAGTAAACTATTTATTTATCACCTATTTCGAGAGAAAGCTAATGTTCTGATACGTGAAGGTCAGTTTCTGATGTTTCTTGTCTCTTGGCTATCGGCAAGTATCTTGCATGACAATAACATGAAGAGTGTCAGGAACGTATGCGAACTAGAACTCTGTGTGTTACTTATTTTATATTTTTTTTTTTATGAAATCAATTAACCTGGTTTTATTTACAGTGAAAGTAAAAACTTACCGAAAAAATAAAAAAACTGTGAATCAAAAAACAAATAAATCAAACCAGTATGTACAGTGGGAATTTGGAAACCGATTATTGCATAAAATTCTTTAGGAAAATCTCATTGATAGGGGTGTTAAGGATTTTACCATCTAGATTTTCCAACAAAAATGAATTCTTCCCTTCAGAAGCTGTGATTTTGAAAGGTCCACACTAGATATGGTCGAATTTTCCGTGCTTTCCTAAATCTTCCTTCCTAGCATCCCACTTTAAAATGAGGTCACCAGGGAGGAATTCCCTATATTTATCCTTTTGGTCAAACAAGGCTTTCATGTTATCCTTATACTACTGAAGTTTTTCATCCACTTCAGCCCTATTTTGCTGGACTTCAATCAATTGATTTATTCTTCTGGTGACGTGATTTGGCTCTTTCTTTTCATCTTGCCAGAGTTTCATTACAGGTAGAGCCAGGTTTATGGGTAGTACCACATCAGTCCCATACACCATTGGAAAAGGGGACAACTTCTCTTGGATTTGAGTTGTAGATATTTGATCGTCAAATTATTCTATATGTGGAATTTATTCATAGGCTTGTAGAGGGTTTATTCCAAGAGATATGAAATTAGATTCGTTTAGTAGCTTATCCAAACCCTGTACTTTGACGAGCTTCATTGATTTCACCTCTAGATCAAATTCTTGAATCTTAGCAAGCCATTAGCCCCTCCTTCCGTCACTATCGGGTTGAACCAATATATCTTTAATGGAACTGGTGGGTACACATGCAATTATATTAGAATGTAGTACATAGGTCCTAAAATACTTTAGGGCCTTCACCATTGCATATGCCTGCTTTTCCAGTATATCATACCTCAACTCTGCATCTCTAAGGCTTTTACTGAAGAATGCTATTGGTTGTTCGAACCCTTTTTCATTCTTCTATAAGAGTACTTTCACAATTGTGTGTTTGGATGCAAATGAGAAAATTAAGAATTCTTTCAGATAATCTGGGCTTGCCAACACCGGTGCTTCACCTATAACCTTCTTTATGCGTTCGAATGAAGTTTTGGCTTTGATCATCCATTTGACTTTGTTGTCCTTCTTGAGCATATCTGTAATCAATTTTACAATTTCAGCAAAGTTCGGGATGAATCTTCTTAAAAAAATATTTTTTCTTAAAAATGATTGTATCTCCTTTCTATTCCTAGGAATATTTATAGTATCTATAGCTTCAATCCTTTTCGGGTCGATTTTAATTCCATCTATAGATACTATATGGCCCAAGAGTTTACCTTCCTACATTGCAAAATGAGATTTCTTGGGATTCAGAGACAAACTGAATTTTCGACATTTCTCAAACGTCTGCTTGAGGTGTACTAGGTGCTTTGCATCAAATTTATAAAACACAGTTAGATCATCAAGATAAATGACAACAAACTTATCTCTTTCGCCAATGAAGGTGATGTCCATAGCTCGTTGGAAAGTGGCTCCTATGTTCAGCAAACCGAATGGAATTTTATCATACATAAAGGTACCCCATGGGGTGGTGAATGTGGTTTTTTCTTTATCATCCTCATGCATTGCAATTTGATTGTAGCCGAAAAATCCATCAATCATAGACATTCTATTTTCTCCGACCACTTTTTCCAATATGTGATCCATTTTAGGTAATTGATAATTATCTTTGAGGGATTATTTGTTTAAATTTTTGAAATCTACAAACAATTTGATTTCACCATTTTGCTTTCTTACCGGGACCAAGTTATCCACCCACTCAAAATACCTGAGTGGTACAATGATATTAGCATCTAGGAGTTTCTTTACTTCCTTTTCTATCACAGGCAGTAGTATGGGATTTATCTGTCTGAGATTTTTCCTGAATGGTTTAACACCCTGTTTTAGGGGAATTTTGTGTTCGATTACGGTGGTATCATAATTTCTTAATTCATCATAACACCAGGAACAAACATCCTTATACTTCTTGAGTAACTCATATTTTCTTTTCATTTCAGGGGGAAGGTATTTATATATTTTTATCAGCCTAGGAGTTTCCTTGGTGTCTATATCACAATCTTCAACCTCCTTAGGCTGAAGCTGCAAAGTAGACTTCAAGGGAATATCATCGTGATCAAATAATCTCTCCAAAGGAATTAGACCTTTAGGGATATGATTATTTTTTAGTGCCAACATGCAGTGATTAGTGATCTTATCTTGGAACTCCTAAGGATCCCCACCTTCTTGCATTATCCAAAAAGGATCATTTTGATTTTCCTGATCAATATGTGTTTTGAAAAATCCGACCACCATTTCTAAGAATTGTCTGATTTTCTCATCATCTTCAAAGACATGCTAGTGTTGTATATTGTTTGGTATTGAGGGTTTGTGCCTCATTTCTATGTGATATTTCAGTTTCAAAACAATAGGATGTACAAACGCCATGATTTCTTTGGCCAATGAATCTTCTTGTTGATTTTTTGTTCTGGGGATGTGGTGAATATTAACCAATGAGAAAAAAAATTGATTAGATTTCAGGCACAATTTCTGTAAGAAATCAACCTTAGGTGTTTGGCCTAGTATTGTCGATTTATCTGTTTTACAATTAGTTTCATGTCACCATAAACTTCCATGTTTTTAATATTCAAATTTCTGGCAGCCTCTAATCCTAAGACCAGGGCCTCATATTCACATACATTATGTGTGTAATCGATGTCCCATTGTAATATGTAAGAGAAAGGGACAATAAATTCATCTTCAGGTGCCGCAAACAACACTCCAACTCCTGCTCCTTCACAATATGAAGCACCATCAAAATACATCTTCCAAACTCTAGTACTATTTACATTTTTATTTGTTTTTTCTATTTTTTTCTTTTTTTGTACAATTTTCTTCTATACATTCATCTAAATCATCATCTAGCGATAATATACAATTTCATAAACTCTGATCTATGACATAAACATGGTAATTATTTCAATTCAGCGGATCACTTACTGTATATGCCAACCTTGTTTCTTTGTATAGGTGGGTGAAATTTTCGTCGAAGATCGAGATTGTAGCGTATATTATGTTGAGTTGGAGGGATCCTCCAAGTTTAGTGCCTCAAGACCTAGATAATGACATGCCATAATTAGGAGGGATATCAATAACAACCACATCCATCAGAACACTTTTTATCGGAGTTTGTGCAAGATTAACCACTAAATCTTTAATCATACCCACACATTTAACTTTTCTTGAATCAAAAGAATACAAATCTCTATACGGTCTGGTGATTTTGAGGCCAACTCAATCCATAATAGCTTTGAGCATCACATTGTGGGAAACTCCAAAATCCAACATGCATTTATGGAGCAGATGATCATGCACAATCGACGTAATGTAGAAAGGAGTGAAAAAATCTCTACCATTTTCAAAATGTGGACCAAACATTATAGTCGGTTTACCATCTTCCAAATTTATAACATCCGCATGAATTTCGCCATCCGAAAAATTTATCATTTTAGCAATCTGTTTTCCATATTTAGGGTTTTTTTCCAATTCGACCAGAGGCACATGGATATTGATTTTATTAATCTCGTTTTCTAAACTGAAACTTCCAGTTGCCTTTTCATCTTCCCTGGTTGGGGATTCTATATCAATTGTTTTCTGATTTTTTGGTTTGTGTTTCTTTCGTTTTGATGGTCCGTGTTTCAACTGCTTTTGTTTTAGTAGTCTTTGAGTCAGCTGCTTTTGTTTTGGCAGTTTGTAGTCAGCTACTTTTATTTTGGCAGTCTGTGAGTCTGCACTTATAGACCTTTCATAATCTTGTCTCGTCAAATGAGGTTGTTGACAATCATCACCAAGATTATTCATATCTTCCTCTAACTCCTCAAAGTTTTTCATGTCATCTCCTCCTATAAAATTTTCATTTTTAAAGGGGGTATGAATCTTTTGATCTTCATTTTTTATTTGTATTT
>ML850658.1:19255-31751 GCA_009831015.1 Picea engelmannii
GTGCCAAGTGGAATTTATGGTAACTTCCTCACAACTTGCATATTTTTGGCCTTTCCAGGAGATCTCACTTGTATAGAATGCCCCGCACAAAATAATTGATATCAAATTCTGAAACTCACACCCAAAATACTACAGACTATCCAAGATCCAATTCAACTAGTCCCACTCAATTTGGATACTCTAGCAAGAAGTTATGATTGTTTTACTTGGAACACCTTCTTGAGACTAGTCAATAGGACTAGTCAGATACCCTGTCTTAAACAAGGTGTATCTCCAAATTTAGGATGACCCAAAATATGAACTTTTTACCACAACTGTATTACTAATTTCTGTAAATTTCCTCCAAAGTATAGGGTCTGAAACTTTACAAAAAACATTTTATAGCAAAAATTCCGCAATGACTCATTTCAGGATGATTCCATAACCCTATATTGTACAGGCTGTATCTCAGAAAGTATAGATCCTCAGGATCTTAATTTTGAACACAACGTACCTTGATCCGTCTGCTAAAAAACCTCCAAGCGGTTCCTTCTGAAACATTGTAGAAAAAAAGTTATAGTGAAAATTCCACGGTGTCTCAGATGTAGCAGCGAAATCCCAAGACCTTGAGCTCTGATACCATATGCTAAGAACCAAACATCAATATAGCATAGAAAAACATCAGGAAAAGTACTCAACGCTTTGAAAAAGAAATAATTTCAGATAATAAGCCTCTTCGAGGGGGCAACCTCCTTTTACCCCACTTAAATGTTCAAGTACAAGATGATCCAAAATGAAAATGTCTCCTTGGTATATATAGGAGACTAGGAGGTTTAATGGCCTAAAGCCAACATAAATAAAATAAGATTACTAATCTAAATTACAACTAATGGCCTAAAGCCGACATAAATAAAATAACATTACTAATCTAATATGCCCCAATTAAGTGGTAATGAGCCAATATTAGGGCTTAACATGTTACCGGGTGAAACTGACCGCTCGTCAACTGGAAGAGTGAATCCGGTCCGGGGTTGTCTAATTAACCCAAGCCGTTTGGATTAATTCACTCTGAAGGTTTTAGCGGCTTCGTTGGCCGATCTAAGTTCTAAAGAAAGAAAATAAATAAATAAAAGAAATGCAATAAATTAATAAATAACAATTAGTAAAATCTATATGTACGTCTAAATATATATATGTACAATTTATTTAAACAATATATGTATAATAATTCTATATACAATCTGTACAAATCACGAGTTTTAATCTAAATTCATAAAAATCGAATGTAAATTGGTTCCTTTAACAACAGTGGTAAAGAAAGTGAAAATACTATTTAATTTTTTGGTTTATTTTCTTAGATGTATACATTCATGAAATCAAATATTAAACTACTTAATTGAACATAAAATTATAGATTGTGGAAAATGCCCTATATATAAAAAACTTCTATATTTAGCAAGCTAATGAAATCAAATAACAGACTAACCTGTTAATGCATCCAATGTCTATACAATAGTCAATATCCAGTCACCTTATCTGAGAAGTAAACCTGCAATGAATCTCAAGGTTGCTTCAAACAAATGTGAAACAATATGCTGGAGATTGATTTTTGATAAGAGAGCATATAACGGATACAATTACGATGATCTTATGATTTACAAGTGACTACAATGATATAAATCTTCTTGTAAGAACTTGTAGTTATACATTCAATAAGAAATAAGAGATAAATCTCAGATTTGTATCGAATTAATGACCACACTATATTATATATGAAACGTGAGATATAGACAGTATATGAAAAGAATTATCTCAAATAACAATAAATTATAAAGACAAAAGGCTATCATCATCTATTATCATATCGAGATAAGCAGAACTTAAACTAAAACATGATACACAAAAGCTAAAGCTGTAATATGTATTTTGTCTCATTCAAGTCTGTATGCAAATATCCATACTCTAGCCCCAGGCCAAGATGATCCAATGTTTACAAAATGATAGGTTTATAAAGGTGTCAAAAAACATAACTGTTTCTGTTCCTGAGATCAAATTTGTTTCAAAAAATAAAGGGGGATGCAACCACCATGACTTTACTAAATATCCAAAAACTAACAACAGTCTATTTCTGTTTATTCAAAATACATCATAGGTATGACTAGGAGATCTTTAAAGTGTCTCAGATCAGATTTGAAATCATGGACCCCTGAATTATCTTGAAAGCAAAAGAAAATAGGAAGATTTCAGATATGTTTTCTTTCATTGATTTAGACAATTCGAATTTTCTTAACTAGCTACAAAATCTTGCGATTCTATAGCTAGTTATAATAGTAAATGAAATCTAATTTTATTCAATAAATAAAACAGGCTAATTTAATAATAAAAATAGTTTATCAAACAAACCAAATAATCTAACTTAAGAATGACAACAAGCACACTATTAAATTAAAAAAAATCATACCTCTAATCATGAAATCAAATCGCATCATGAAACTTTGGAGCTGACGATGGCTGTAGTTGCCTCTACGTTTTTAAATATCACATGACTTGTGGTTTTAATACACTTCTCCTTCCCTTGGATGATAGATTCAAGCCTGTGGTTTGTGTTTGTTAAAACATCAACCTGGCCTTTTAAAAACTTAACCCGTGACTGTAGAAATGGGACATCAGTATAGTATCTGTCGATCCATGATAGACAAACATCGCACTGTGACTATGTAGCATTTGCATCAGAATGGACAAGATTATGGATCAGAGAACCCTCCATATGGATAGTAGATTTATTACAGAGATGGACACAAGGAAACTCTGGGTTGTCTTTCAAACAAGGAGGCAAATTACCAACAAAGTTATAGGGTCGGTCAGGGTGTGGCCCGAATGACACAGGGTCTTCCTCTGTAAGGAATTTGTCAATTTCATAGTCTGAGCTTTCGTTAACCTCAATCATGCTGATCTCATCTACACGAGAGTTTGTCTTATTTCAAAGACTTCAAGAAATTAGCCTGCCAACTCTTTTGTTTTTTAAATTGACATCAACATTACTTTTAAACTTCTTTCCTGTAGGTTTCCTTGCAATTTTAACACAGTCCTTCGGCTGTGTAATCTTTTGGCTAGCCTGTTGAATGACCTTAGGATAGATCACGGGTTCTCTATTAGGGGAAGAGGCACAAGTCTAGGGAGGTGGAAGAGATGTCGTCAGGTGGACAAGGGTTTCCTCAACGACGAGTTTATCTACTTCTCCCAATTCAGGGTTACCAAAACCATTTCGTGTTATAAACGAATCCCAACAATCATTTTGTGACTCTAATTGATGCATGAGGATGATTTTAATGAGGCCGTGATGAAAAAGACTAGAGTTTGCCCTCTGTTTCTTAAATCTTTTCCCCATTTTATATAGACTTCTGAGTAAGTAATATGGCATATTCAAAGGGAAACCCATAAAACTCATAAGCAGGCATAAATGATACAAAAAAACAAGCCCAAACCGTCCCTCACATGTAACAAATTGCTTTACTATAGAAAGTAAATCATGCCACCGAGTTTTTAGGAATGAAATTGGCATACCTCTATCACAACTAGTTATTTTTCGAGATGTAAACAGTAGGGTCCAAGGGACTTCCTCCACTTTCGCATTTTTAAACCATTTCTGATGACTCACTGGCAACCCTGTGGCTTGACTCAGGAAGTCCTCGGTTACCTCCAATTGCACATCACCAACTTTTTCCCTACAACCATCAAAGGATAAGGTGAATTCTTGGGCAACTTGAAGATTAAAACCTTGAAACTTCTTGATGAAAACATGCCATCCATTTCTTTCCAAATCCTCCCTAGCATCATCGTATGAGAGCAGGGTTTGGATACCGTTTGGTTCAATTCTTATGACAGGAGCCATACTGGATGGGAGGGTAATCAAAATACAACATACAGGTAGGGTTTGTGAAAATGAAATAGAGCCATAACCCTGATCCCAAAAATAAATGCTGTAAGGACTCATACGATGGGAAGGGTATTTAATTAAAACATATGCGAAGAGGTTTGTGAAACTTGAGACCATCCTAGGAAGTAATGACAGCTTGTAAATCGTATGCCACCTTGGCATTGAGTATGATCTAGGACCAAAGAACTTAAAACAAAGACAAGTGCATGTATCATGGTTTGATTACAAAGTTGGGTAAGTCAAAAAATCGAATAATCAAAAGTTTTGGGAAAGAAATGTGATCAAAGATCAAACCAAAAACCATACAAAAAATCAAATGGTGGGGGTCTTTTGTTTATTAAAACTATAAATCTCTTAGGCACTCTTAGAATGGAAAGGGTCAAAAACAAAAAGGGTAATATCTTCATGGCAAGGAATCAAAACTCCATAACAAATTAAATAAACAATTTGCCTTCAATGAAATTTTAAAACAAAATGGTAATTACAGTCGCAAGTTTTCATGCTTTCAGTCATGAAAATGAAGCATGAATAGACGATAGGTAAAAAGTGACGATTTACAACTGTCATTTCAGAAACTGCTCATGAAGAGTAATAAAATCTCATTGACCCTGTGTAGGCAACTTACGCAGGTCATTTTATAAAAATAACAATTATATTATTGCTGCCAACAATGGCGACATGCTGGGAGAAGCAATTATCTCTGTTACATGAACGAGTTCAGGGTAGAAAAATCTGAAAAAACTTCAAGTCGAAAAACAACCGAAAAGCCATTTGAACATCTCAAATAATCATAACGTAGTCCAGTGTCAGATAACTTTTATTTTTAAAGAAATGGAAACTGGTAACAAACTTGGCAAAAGAAAGCCACGATGTTAAGTTAAAATCTCCAATACTGTTGACAGGGCTACTGCTGCCAGCAGGTGTCTATAGCCTCGACAGGGATGTCAATTAACCCACTCTGATGTCTGTATCATATCAAGAAATTTCATATCAGAACAAAGGATGTTTAAGGCCAAAACGAAATCCATATCTGAGAATTTTCTTTTACCTGACATTGCTTCACTGCCAGCGGGCCTGTTCAGTACCCCGGTGAAGTTATCTTGGAATCATGCATGCATTTACCTGCTACCAGCAGACCTGTTCAGTGTCCCGATGGGTTTACAAACACTTCCCACGGCTCTCTGAGATTTTATTCATATTATAGTTTTTAAAATATTCAATAGAGCGGGGTGACACTGAAAATTCCATTTTTTAACACATCTTGATATGTCACAGACCTTAAAAATTTCTGTGTTGTCCTTCATCAAAATCCAAAAATAGTTCACTAATAAAATCGACTTTCAAGAACAGGGAGACATCGTTGATTTTCTCTCTTAAAGAATAGGGATAGCGTAAAAATATTTTTATAGATGATCGTGAATACTTTTGATTGCATATTGAAACCGAGAAAACGCTTTTCAAACAAAAAGTCATCTTTAGCAAGGTGACAATTTCAGAGAAATACAACAATCGATGTTCTAACAACTTTCCGCAGTTATTTTCGAGGGGAAGTTTTCTTTTTTATTTGTCTGAGCTAGCCCATGGTGCAGGCATGTGTGTTTCAAAAAGAAAGACCAATAAGTAGAAATGAAAACAAAACAAACCAAAAAAAAGAAAAACAAACAGCAAGGAAAGCAAAAAAGAAAATGTTTACAAAGGGTGTATGGGAGTGTCATCAGGTGGAGTACTTTTTGAGAACTTGGCCATTCACCGGGAAGGTGTCTGGATGTCCCTCTAAATTTTGTAGGTGAAAGGAACTAGGACCTAGTTTCTTAGCAATTAAAAATGGTCCCAACCACAAGTTTTGAAACTTAGTATGCTCTCCTTTTCCCTCATGAGGTTTGTCCCACTTAAGGACAAGGTCGCCTACCTCAATTTTTTTTTCAGAGGCAGAGTTGGAATCAAACCAGTTTTTAACAATGAGTTGATGTTGATCCAATTTTTGTTTTTCTTGAGCCCTTACTTCCTCTAACTTTAGCAAAGCGTTAATCTGACTCTCCAAGGGAGGACAGTCTTCTTCTTGCACCTTCTGTGATAACTGCAGAGATGGAATAAGGACATGCAGTGGAAGAATCGCTTCCCTACCATAAACGAGAAAAAAGGGGGAATTACCAATAGCAGTTTTAGGAGTTACCCTGTCTGCCCAGATTGCGTCCAATAGTGCATTATGCCAGTTTTTATGGTTTTCGGAGACCGTTCTCTTGATGATTTTGATCAGGTTTTTATTAGTTGATTTTGCCAAACCATTTCCTTGGGGGTAATAGCTAGCAGAGAACTTTAAATTTATTCCTTTTTCTAGAGCGAAATCACTCATTTCAAGAGATGAAAAATAGGAAGTGTTGTCAAATACTAGGCATTTAGGAATATTGAAACGAGTGATAATATTTGAATTCAGGAAGGATATTACCTGACTGGTGTTTACAGCTTTTAATGGGGTAGCCTTGGACCATCTAGTGAAATAATTTGTGGTTGTTATGATGTATTTATGCTGCTACGAGGATGCCATATTGATTGGACCTATAATATCAAGGCCCCACTGCTGAAAAGGGGAGTCTACCGAAACTGGTTGCAGTGGGAATGCTGGTTTTTGTATTCATCCAGATTCCTTTTGACAGATTACACACTTGCGGCATAAGGCATGAGCATATTTGAAAAGGGTAGGCCAGTAATAACCTGCTCTTAATACTTTTTGGGCGGTGGTGTCTCCACCAAAATGCCCACTAGCTTCCCCTGCATGTAATTCCAATAAGACTTTTTCTACTTCATCTTTTTCAATACAACGCATAAGTATTCCATCGAATTTTTGGCGAAACAAAATACCGTTAATCAGCTGAAAATAAGCAAATTTTAATCATAGTGCTCTCCTTTTTTTGGGATCAAGGCGACGGGGAGCGGATCCGTGTATAAGACAAAATTTGATGTCCTCATACCAGGGACTAATAAGGTTTTGTGCACAACAAATTTTATTTTGATAGTGTTGATCTAGAATTAACATATCAGTTTCATTTTATTTTCCTATAGTTGAATCAACAACCAACTTACATAAACCTTGGCCTTTAAAAATTTGTGCTGGGGTGATTTCTATGTCATATTCTTGTAAGGATGTGACCCAGTTTGCCCTTTTTTCACCTAGTTCTTTCTGCACTAACAAATTTCTAACGGCAGGGTAAGGGACAATGATTTTCGTCCTAGATTTCAGTAGATAATATCGGAAGTGTTTTACCACTTTAAAAATAGTGTAAGCTTGCTGATCTACTGCTGGGTAATTAAGTTCTTCTCCCTTGAAGGCTGAGCTCATAAAGGCAATTGGGACTTCGTTGTTTTCAACATTCTTTTAGGTTAGAACAATAGCGTAAGACCGATCAGAGGCAAACATGTAGAGGGTGAATTCTTGTGAAAAATCAGGGCTCATTAGGGAAGGAGCATCCACTATAGCCTTTTTTATTGAGTCAAAATCTTGACCTTCTAAAGGTCCCCAATGGTATTGTACATCTTTTTTTATTAAATTTTGTAATGGTCTGACCATTTCTGAAAAGCTGGGGATGAATCTCCTAACAAAGTTTATCTGTCCTAAGAAAGATTGCATGGAATTTTTTGAAGAGGGAGGGGGAAGTTTTGAAATGACCTGGGTCCTTTCAGGGTCAATAATCATCCCTTCATTTGACACAATGAATCTGAGGAGCTTACCTTGTTCTACTGTGAAGACAGTTTTTTTAGGATTTAAAGAAATGTCGTACTTACGACATCGTTGCAGAACAGATCTTAGATGGGCTAGATGATCTTCTTTATTTTTCGAAAAGACAGTGACATCATCTAGATAAACTACTACAGATTGATTGATTAAGCCGTGGAAAGAAATATCCATCCCTCTCTGAAAAGTGGCACCGACATTTATGAGCCCAAAGGGAATCTTCCTATAAGCATAGGTACCCCATGGAGTGTGGAAAGTGGGTTTGAACTGGTCTGGGGGAGACATAAGTACTTGGTTATACCCTGAAAAACCATCCACCAGAGATAATCTTTCAGAACCAGATACTTGTTGAAGGATCTGTTCCATGGGAGGAACAGGGTAGTTTTCTTTATCAGATGCTCGGTTTAAATTTTGGAAATCGACACATAGTCAGATTTCACCACTCTTCTTCCTCACAGGGACAAGATTAGAGACCCACTATGTATGCCTTACTGGGAAGATTATTTTAGCATTCAGGAGTTTGTTTAATTCTTTCTTGACTGTTGGTTCATGTTTTGGGTGCATCTTTCTTAACTTCTATTGAAAAGGTTGGGTCTGGGGTTTCATGGGAATAATGTGTTGTATGATGTTAGGATCAAAGGTTTTTAGGTCGTCGTATGTCTAGGCAAAGAAATCTTTGAATTCCTTAAACAACTTAATAAATGCTACCTTTTCTTGCTTAGAACATCCCAACCCCAAATTGATGTACTATGGGTTGTCTTTAGTTCCCAAATTTACTTTTTCATATGTCAAGGAAGAACTATTCATTTTACAATTAACTGATTTTCTGAACTTATCATGAAGATCATAAAAATTTTCTATTCTAACCATATATTTTGGGATAGAGTTTACCATGTACGATGCAGACTCTGGGGATCTTGGATCTAGTATTACCATAAAGTCATGAAGGTTTTCGTTGGGTACCTTCGTCGATCACTGCGCCCTAGAAAGTCTCTTCCATGTGCAGAAAACTGATGATCTGTTGGTCATCATCAAAGTCTCTCCAATTTGTGATGTTGTTCAGGACGGATGGTCTAAACAACAATTCAACGGAAAACACATTCAGAGATAGGCATTATGCAGGAAAGATTTTTGAGGCAACGTTAGCTAACAAATCAGCCTCTAAATTATTAAATCTAGGAATAGAATTTATGTTAAATGTGGAAAACTTGTTCAATAAATTTCATACCTCAGTCTGATAGATTTTCAGGTGTGGAAATAAACAGTGGATGGAATTTTTTACCTATCTAACCACGATTTCTAAATCACCAAAGACAATCAAATTATGAATGTTCAAATCTAGTGCTTTTCTGAGACCTTCCAGGAGTGCCTCGTATTCATCCATGTTGTTTGTGCATTCGAATTCTAATTGGCAAGAAATCAAAGTTTTGTTACCTGCTGGATCAATGAGCATGCACCATGCACCAACTCCTTCCTTAGATTTTGACCCATCAAAGTAAAGAGACCATATTTGATTTTCTTCAGGTGCATGTTGCCACTTAGAGAAGGTTGTCGACTACGTGCAAGTCATAATTTCGGATTGTTGTTCCAAGTCAGTAATGGTAGAAGTTTTAGTCATGAAATTGACAAAAAAAGTGTCAATCCCCTGTATTTCAGGTGAATTGGCAGAAGAAGTGAATGGTTCATTAGGATCATTCAAATCGGTTACCGTGAACTTAAGATAACACTCACTATTTACCTTGATTATGTTAGGCTTTCCATTCACGGGCAACCACAAGTGAGACCAATCCGTTGCAAAATAGCCATATAGTTGTTCAGACCAATATCTACTTAGAAACAAACCATATACTTCTGGGATATCTACGACAATGATATCAATGACTTGATGGACTTTAGGATTAGATGATAATATAATAAGCACATTTTTTAATTCACCTATTACTTTAACACTAGTTCAATCAAGTTGAATAATTTTCAGGTTGGACGGTTGAACTTCGGCGTTAATTTTTTGATAGACAGACCAAGGCATTACATTTGATGATGCACCTGCATCTACCATACAGTTATGTACATTCCTATTGAAAATTTCAAAAGTCAGCAAAAAGGGAGGGACATTTCTATGAGTATTAACAGCAAAAGTTTGTTGTTTTTTAATTGCAGCCCCTAAAACTAGTTTATCTACATTTGTTACACTTTTTACAGTAAGGTCTCTTTTATTAGATGGCTCTAACGTTGTTTTGGTGGAGACCTTTTGAGGTGTTTTGGGGTTGTTTTCAGGAATTTTGTTGTTGTTTGGATTGTTGTTTTTGCTGTTTTCTGCAATATTCTGCAACATCCTTTGCAGAAGAAAAGAGAATTTTAATAATTCGTAAATAGAAATGTTATCCCTAAGTTTTTTTAGATCCTCAATCAAATCATACTCTAAAATTGGGGCTGCTGAATTCTATTTAGTTTCAATTGATTTAGACTGTTTTGAAGGTGCATTAGTTACAATTTCAAAAGAAGACTTATTTATTGTCTTTCTCCTGGTATTGTAAGGATGTACTGTTTCGAAATTAGCTTGAAAAATGCTATTCGAAAAATGTCAAAAAATGTTTGGGGAGGATTCTTCCTCTTCCACTATCTCTTGTTCAGCTACTTCTTTAGAAATCTCGGGAGGAATCAAGTTATCATGTGCTTCTAGAATCATCTGAATAACAAATTGTAAGCTTTCTAGGTTTAAGCCTTCAGAATTTGAGTTAGGCTAGTTTGTAGGAAAAGGCTTCCTAAAAGGGGGTTTGTAAGGCCCTTTGCTTGAAGAAACATCTTCAGCTGACCTTTTCAAATCTGTAACTTGATTAGAAAACTTCTGAACGACCTTCTGTAAGTTTTCTAGATCCGAATTATCTGGTTGAGTTTTGTTTTGGGAAGGTCTAGGAAGGATTTCGATTTTCTTCTTGGATGATGAACTAGTCTCTACGTCATTACAGGTATTTTCTTTTAGGCTGAGAATATATTTCTCGATTTGACTCACCTCTTCAAAGGCTTCTAAAAATGTGGCTTTCTTGGACCATATTTTGATGTAAGGCTTTCGTGTAGTATGCGACGATAAGATTTTCGGCAGGCATCGAATCCATGGCGATTTGGTTCTTTAATGTAAGGACCCTTTGATTAAATTCTTTTATCTTTTCTTTGGGGTTCATATTTAAACTAGAGAGTTCCATGACTAGGACTTCAGGAGATTTGTCGTCTCCAAATTTTTCAAGGAAACAAGACTCGAATTTATACCATGACACGATGGTGTGGGGTTGTTGGGCAAAGTACCAGGTAGAGGCATTCCCTTCAAAGGTGTAGGAAAACAATATACACACTACGTCTTTGTGCTCAACACTACAAAGCCTAATGGCTAGCATAAACTTTTTGATATGATATTCAACAATCTGCTTGGAATTTGGGTCATATTTAGGGAGCCATTTCTCCAGATGTTTAGGCAAAGGATGCTAGGGACCAGGTATGGCCACTGCATCTTGGTCGAGCCAAGGTCTAGCAGGATTGTTTGGATTGGCCATAGGTGTGGGAGGTTTCGAAGGCTGAGATGAATAATTACCTTCATCAGATGATTCTTCTCCAGAAGAAGAAGGAGATGAAGGGGGTGGTGATGGTGGAATACCAGATCTTGCTGCTGCAGGAGTGAGGATATGATCTGGATCCATAGGGTTTAAGGTAAGATCAGTACTTTCAAGTTGCTTCATGATATCAGAGAAGTCTAATGGTTGGTTCAAAGGCTGACCTGGTTGTCTGATATGGGCCAAGGCACTATGCGTTCTTATGAGAGATTGACGAACAATTTCTTGTACGTTGACCCCTGGGGGGTTTGGAGTTACTGGTTCAATGGTGATCCGTGGATTGTCATTTGATGTGGTTGTTGTTTGAGGGACAATGTTGTCATCTGAATGAATTCTTGTTACTATAGGTGAGCGGGTAGGTGGGGGAGGAGTATTGCGACCTCCTCATGCCATTAATAGTATTCATGCCCTCCTTCTAGCGCCATTTATTAACGGGCAAAATTGACTGCTCGTCAACTGGAAGAGTGAATCTGGTCTGGGGTTGTCTAATTAACTCAAGCCATGTGGATTAATTCACTCCGATGGGTTTAGCGGCTCCGTTGGCCGATTTAAGTTCTAAAGAAAGCAAAAAAATAACTAAAAGAAATGCAATAACTTAATAAATAACAATCACTAAAATCTATATGTACATCTAAATATATATATGTGTACAGTTTATTTAAATAAGATATGTATAATAATTCTATATACATTCTGTACAAATCACGATTTTTAATCTAAATTCGTAAAAATCGAATGTAAATTGGTTCCTTTAACAACAATGATAAAGAAAGTGAAAATACTATTTAATTTTTTGGTTTGTTTTCTTAGATGTAAACATTCATGAAAGCAAATATTAAACTACTTAATTGAATAGAAAATTATCGATAGTGGAAAATGTCCTATATATAAAAAACTTCTATATTCAGCAAGCTAATGAAATCAAATAACAGACTAACCTGTTAATGCATCCAATGTCTGTACAATAGTCAATATCTAGTCACCTTATCTGAGAAGTAAACCTCTAATGAATCTCAAGGTTGCTTCGAACAAATGTGAAACAATATGATGGAGATTGAGTTTTGATAATAGAACATATAACGGATATAGTTACGGTGATCTTATGATTTACAAGTGACTACAATGATATAAATCTTTGTAAGAACTTGTAGTTATACATTCAATAAGAAATAAGAGATAAATCTCAGATTTGTATCGAATTAATGATCACACTATATTATATCTGAAATGTGAGATATGGACAGT
>ML850659.1:0-10211 GCA_009831015.1 Picea engelmannii
ATTTGAAAACAATACCAAATGTTTAACCATGCGCCAATGTATTGTAACAGCTCATATCAAGAGTTTAACCAAGGTGTCAATGGGTCTTCATATAATCAACATGCCAATAGTTTTGAAAACATGAACATAGGTATCATTTAAAAGATATATATGAAGGATTTTACCATAACACCTATGTATTTTCATAAAACCAATGGTTAAGTAGATCAAATCAAAGAACATATAAATCTGAATGCTAATGCATCACAATTTAATGAAACGAAAATACACAATTAGTCAAAGAATGCCCAATGAGTGCAGATCAAAAAGAGTTTTGCAAAATGATAATGATAAGTGAAATGTAATCCCAATAGGCATATCAATAAGAAGGACAATGACAGTTCAAATAATGATTTTAATGCGACTTTGAAAGACCAAGTTTTCACGCTTACAGTCGTGAAAACGAAAACGAAGGTAAATGCGCAAATGTCGCAAAAATAAAAGTGTCATTTATTTGAAAATTGCGACGAAAAATTTGATGTTTGCAAAGCCTTGGTGTAGGCAGCTTATAAGACAGTGGAAAATGTGAATTGGCTGCCAACACTTTTCAAATAAGGGTTGAAGCTAATTTGACAAAAATTTATTGTTGTATTGTGGATGAAGGAGCCTCTGCAATTATTTTATCCTCCTCGGTTTGTAAAGTATTGGGATCTCCCAAGCTTCTGTCTGCTTCACATGAGATGTTGGCTTTTGATAGACATCCTAGTGAATATTTGGGGGTTGTTCCTAAGTTACCTATCTCTTTAGGTGGGAAGACTCTCCTTGTCGATGTTATAGTGGTGCAAGGCCCATTAGATTTCAATATGCTTCTCGGGCATGATTATGTATATGATATGAAAGCTGTGGTTTCTATGCTCTTCTAGGTTATGCATTTCCCTCACAATGGAAGCAATGTCACTATTGAACAACTGGCATCTGATAATCACCATCCTAATTCGACGTTGTTTCAGGCTACCCCTTTACATGTTCCTAGTGTTCGTGTAGACTCTACTCCGCCACGGGTTAATTATGTGGCGTCTTATCCTCGATGTTGAATTGCTTCTGAGAAGGAACCTATGAAATTATGTTTTCCCTCTCGAGACTTGGTCTTAGCAATTGATCCATTGGTTTATCCAATGGGGGAATGGAAGCCCTTTTTTCCTTCTCTTGGTCCAAGTGATCTTGAGTATCCTTCTGAGTCTGATCTCATTGTTTGTAGATACTCAAGCCCTCATGCTCGTGATTCTTCACTGATAGACTCTACGAGTCCTAGATAGAAACTCCATCGTCATATGGAGTATGGTCAGTTTACTTCATCCTTTGGGACTGTCGACCCTCATTTTCCTGATTTCTCGGATTTTGAATTTCCTTCAGATGAGGCTATCCTTGAAACCATGACTACAGTTTCTATACCATGGGAGGACTTACACCGTGGTTTGTGTTTTCTTCCCTTTTGAGAGACTTTCCAAGTTGATTATCAAAGAGACTCTTGGTTCGAGCCTAGCAGCGGGATCTACCCGAACCAGTTTCATACATGAGTCGTAGCCCCCACTGATCTTCTTTTAAGCCCTTTTCAGACCCTCTAAACATGAAAATATTATCGAGCGATCTTGTGGTCTTTCATGCTCATTAAAATGAAATTTGAAGGCACGTTTGTCCGATGGTAGTTTACCCCTTTTTTCGGTCCAGATGGCCAACTGTACAAACAAAGGTATACTCTAGGAACTTAGGTTACCTAGAAGAGTATTCTCAGGTATGATTTTAACCCTTTTTTGGGCGTGAGGGACTACATTTACGAAAAATGAACCCCCACTGAGTCCATAGTTAAGCTCTTTTCAGACTCCCTAAAATTGAAAAGATCGTTGAGTGACCTTGTTTCTTCACAATCGTTAAATGGCCAAGAAGAACATCCCCCACGGAGTCCATAGTTAAGCTCTTTTCAGAATCCCTAAAATTGAAAAGATTGTCGAGTGACCTTGTTTGTTCACATTCGTTAAATGGCCAAGAAGAACATCCTTTACAAAGTCCATAGTTAAGATCTTTTCAGACTCCTTAAAAATGAAAACATTTCCGAGTGATCTTGTCTTTGTCACACATGTTAAAATGATTTTGAATAGTTGTCTTTTCGGTGCTAATTTACCCCTTTTTCGAACCGACTATACTATTTTCGAAAAAGGTACCCTAGAGGAGTCTCCTTTTACGTTTTTCCAGACTCTCTAAATATGAAAAACCATCGAGCTTACCTTCTCTCGGCTCGTTAAACTTACATTGAAGGACGTTACCATTGTGTGTATTATTAAACCGCATTTGCATACCCACGTCTTTGGCCTAATGCCGGCTCCATGTTTCTCTCAACTGAACCATTTGAAGAATGCCTTATTCGCAAACCCTGTAGCACTTTGCCTCTGCATCTTGACACCTTTGGCCCATGGAGGTTTTTTCCGAGTGTCCCTTTTCTACATATGTCCCTTTGCTCTGAACATCAATGTGTTCCTTGCCCCTATAACTAGTATGATTGCGACACTCATTCCTCTTTTGTAACGTAAAATTCTTTTATTCTTTTTTCAAAGCTTTTCAAAAATATTGAAAAAAGACAAAAAAATCAAATATACCCCAAAAAGAGGAAGAGAAAAGTATTTTATTTTTGTTGGAAGAACAATGAGTCACCCTTGGACAAAGCACATCTTTCTGTTTGTTCGTCAAAGATCTAGGATATAGTATGAACTTAGGAAGTTGTTCTCATAGAGTTGTTTCCTCCTCCATTTGGTTATTCTTCCAAACATATGGAGAGTTGGTGTTTCCTCCTGCATCATCAACTTATGTCAATATCATGTTGCCTGAGTCTTATCATTTATTGTGATACTGTCCAAGGGAAGTTTTTACCAAGCTCGTGTCGGCCTTTCTACAGTTTGTCTCTTGCCCTCATGCCCGACCATCCTAAAATACCAATCAAAATCCTTGTTCAAAATCAATGAAGTTTTTTGTCTGATCATCGGGATTCTCTTGCTTATTCACAACGATTTGTCGAAGACCTCTAGGTAGTGAAGTTTTACACTCATATTACACTCTTACCCAAGTTTTGAAGATCTTGAATTTGTTTCTCGAGCTATGAAAGCGTCATCTCCAGCCATCAGACAACACTTAGCTTCTTGAAGATGGATACTATACATGTATATCTTTTGATTTTGAGATGTAGATCCATTGTGTATTTCTCATGGCTACACTTTATATAGTTATATGACATGGATATGCAGTGTATTTGATTGGCAACCATGATTTTAGTTTTTATAGGTATGCTCGCCTTGGTGAGAAAAATTGTTATTTTGTAGATGGCAGCTCTCGCATACTGGTCCTGGGCTCACTCACTTGGCACATTGACAAATATTGGTAAAGTATTTTGGCTATCAGATGCTCTTTTGACCTCACACTTTAGGGGGCATCTGTTATAAACCTAATTTGCACCCAGCCTACATACCTGGCTTCTGGCCCTACTAGTTGCCAATTTCTTGAGCCAAGCTCTTCTAAAAAGCCCTCTTTTTTTAGCCACACACACCCTGGCCTTCTAAAACCCGTGTATGCACACATCCATACGCTTGCAGGCCTTCTACTGCCCACGTATACTGACAAAAGCATGAAAAATGGAAAGTTGCAGACAGGAAACAGAGTTTTAGGAAATTGCTAAAATCGTTTGACTGCCTATGGCCTGTCATTCAACCAAATAACTACCTATAAAAGAAGTGGTAGGGGTCCCATTTAAGGAAGGAGAAGAAGAGTATAGAAACTCTGCCCAAATTTATCCCCCCTTTGCTCAAATTTCCTACAATTGTATTGTGAGGTTGAGTAGTTGGTGCATTGTGAAGAGGAGCCCAGGACTAGGTTCGAGGAGTAGTGTCGGCCACATATTGTAAAGTTTACTCTTGTGAAGATTAATACAAAAAGGAATACTTTTTTCGTCCCACCATATCATGTGTTCAAATTGTGTATTTATTTTATGATATTTTCACATCTAACCCAACAATTAGTATATGAAATGCATGTTTGCATCTCTCTGTTTGTCCATGTGTGAATGCAGGTCAGCTTTGGGAGGAGGCTTGCAGTTAAGGAGAGAGTGAAAGTGAAGGGATCAACATCAAACGAAGGATTCAAGGTAGAGTTACCTAATCTTGTTTGCACCTTTGTATTACATGAATGTGGGGTTTTGTGTTGGGAGAATAGGAAAACGTAGAGGCCTTTAAATGGTCATTTTCTGCATGCATGATTAGATCCCTTTAATGCTAAGTTCGTAAGAGGTATTTCCCACTCACATTAGTACCATTGGTATTTTTCACCTCTATGCTTGCATTGAACTTAGGTTGATGCATGTCGCCTCCTACGCTTGCATAAAATACCCCATTGTCAATGTATACCACCTCTCATTCTTGCACTAAATCTAGGCTATCATGTGTTGTTTTTGTGCTTTTGATGACTCTATATTACTAGTTCATGATGCATATTATGCTCACACTCTCCATATTATCGTATGTCATAGGGGACTCATGCTATGTCCTTGACTAGTGTATGGTTCCTTATAAATGATTACATAAATCCTAGAACAACGAATGTCATTTGTTACGCTCACCTTAACTCCAAGTTGCCATATGTTACATTTATTCTTGTGATAACCCTATATTAGAGTGTGTTTCCTCTCTCATTCATGTTCACTCTTAGTCGGATTATGTCAAATCACGCCTTTTTCCAATGTCATGCCAGTGTCATCAACTTCTTTCTCTTGCCTTTGTTATAACTACAATAAAACCACAACCTCCCATCTTTACCTTTTCATCTATCCTCCATCCTTTCCATAAGTGATCATGTTGCTAATCCTACCTCACTTGTGGTAATATGCCAACCTCTATGATGTAGGTATCTAGCTAAACGTGTTCCTACACCATCCTACCTCACGTATAAGTAAGTGCAAGTATCTCCTTGTCACTCTTAATCTTATCGATGATTTTATAGTTGAGATATTATTATTGTTAGAATCACTCATGGTTTACTTACATGTTCTAGTTATTGTTCCATTAATATAGTAATTAGAAATTGCTCATCTCTAATATCCTAATTTAGCCATTGCATCATTTACATGATAGTTATGATTATTTCTTTTTATTTCATTATTTACATTTCATAGTTTAGTTTCTATCATTCTTATGAAGTGATTAAATTTGCTTGTTCCCCCATGTCAAAATTATGTGTTTAACATGCAATGTTTGTCTACCAATCTTTCTTTCTCATTTGTCTTCTACTTGCCTAACATTACACTATTCCACATGGCACACCTTGTAGTTTTACCTTACACTAATTCTCAAGGCATAGGGGTCTTCACATGTACGTCATGGGATATATAGGCCTAGTTGATGGAGGATTCCCTCACAACAACAATATATCTTGTGTACATTGCAAAGACCCTCATATTACCCCTATATAATTTCTTGCATTCCTCATTCTTTGCATCTTGCTATTATTCACATCTTATGGATAGAAGTTCCTATAAGGCTAGGTAAAATGTATAGAATCTCATATGTTCATAAATTATCTAGCATTCATTATTTGGTTACTAATTCCCTTCAATCCTCCCTAGATATTTATGAAGAGGAAGTTAAGTGTGACCTAGAAGGAAGATTGAAAACATTATGGGTTAAAACAATTTGATCAATGTATTTTCATATAAGGTGCATATCAATAAAAATTTAATTGATTTACCAAAATAATGAATTTATGTATTTGCAAAAACGTTTTTATAAATATTTTTATTCAAAAATGTCATCTCATTTTTAAAACATTTCTGCCTTTCATTAATAAAGGAAATATGGAGATTCCTTGTGCCTGTTCTGGCACCTTGAAGGTATAGGGTTTAGGGGATAGATAAAAGTGGTTTATATTTTGTCATATTTGATGAATGACAGGTTTATGGGTGTCTAGTATTTTGTCATATTTTATCATAAACATGTTCATACAAAACATGTGTTTTTTGGCTCCACAGTATGCTCACAGGAAATGCATCGAGTGTTGGTCCCATCAAAAAGGAGGAGATTCCAAATGTGAATTGTGTTGTCAGGTTTCATGACCTTTTATTTGGCCATGTTTTTATTCTTACTATCAACAATTTCATATATGTATATTCTTACTATCATTATTATCCTCCACTAATATTCCGAACTGGAAGTGCATTCATAAAAAATTTTTCCGAACTGAAATGATGTGGATTTGAAATCGCAGGAATACAAGGCAAGAAGGGTTGAACGAATGTCGAGAGGAGATCCAGACGAGTCAGGTAAGTACCAAAATTGTGACTCTATCCATGCTCAGGCCACCTATGTTTTTTCTCCCATTCCCACTGATATAATGATAATAGGGAATAATTTGGACTTAATCTCTTCATGCTATAGTTTATTCTTGAAAGGAAGTCTCTGAAATTTATTGACTAGGATTACCATTGTTAATAAATGGAGAGACGTTTATTTGTTATATTTAGGTCACTCTGTCGAAGACGAGAACGGTTATAGCAAGTGTCGCTCTTGCGAAAAAAACACAAGTCAATAGTGAGCGTCGCTCTTGTGTCAAAAAGTTTCTTCCATCGCGAGAGCGCCGAATACGGGGTGTATTTAGATCAAAATTGAAAAAGTGAACTTTTTCTCTTGAAGTTTGCGACGAAATAGTACTTTCATCACAAGTAGTCATCGTAATTTTTCCTCATAATTTCTTCCATTGCTCATTCTTTGCATCTTGCTATTATTCGCATATTATGGATAGAAGTTCCTATAAGGCGACGTAAAATGTATAGAATCTCATATGTTCATAAATTATCTAGCATTAATTATTTGGTTACTAATGCCCTTCAATCCTCCCTAGCTCATTATAAATCCCTCTAGGATCACCATCAAGGCTTTGTCTAGTTTCAAATTGGTGACTGACTTTGGTTGTGTATGGAAAAACAATGTTTTAAGGGGTAGCATCATAAAAAAATCAAGCCTATTTTCTATTGTCCCTATATTGTTCTTCAATATATTAATGACAATGGTTGTCATTACTATTTCTCTTCCTTGCTAGACATCCATAATATCATTTATGTCAATCATCTCAAGCTATATGAGCCATCTATTTTGGAAGAGGAATTTCAAGTCTGCCACTTAGCAGATAATATCCATACACTAGTGGACCTGCATACCTGCTACACTTGTCATCAATGAATTACTTCCTGTCTTGTGGAATGCCAAGGTCACCATCCCACTCAAGACAAATCACTATCCTAAGTTCTTTTTAAAAAGAACTTATATCCCACTTAGGACAAATGCATTACCATATTACAATGAAATATGGTAATCCCATATTACATTGTAATATGGAATTACCATATTATAATGTAATATGGTAATCCCATATTACATTGTAATATGGAATTACCATATTACAATGTAATATGGCATTACCATATTACAATGTAATATGGCATTACCATATTACAATGTAATATGGTATACCATATTATATATCTCGTGTAATTTTTTTTTTTTAAACTTAAAGGACGTGTCGCAATATCGATGATAGTTCGTTGGAAGACAATTTTTTATTTTGAACACTGTCGCAATAGCCACGAAAGTTCATCGCAGTTTGACATGGATTTGCGTCACACATACAACATCTGCGTCGTAATTTTTTGTCTTGGAAGAAATTTACGTCGCTATTGCAATGCATTTTCATCCCAATTTTCTACAAATGTGTTTCACATACAACATCTACATCGTAAGTTTTTTTCTTGGCAGACATTTTCGTCGCTATTGCAACACATTTTTGTCGCAATGTTCCACAAACGTTTTTACATTGCCACGTTTGTTCGTCGTAATTGCCACGGAGTTTCATCATAATTGTGACGATGTGTAAGCTTAACCTATCTTGATGATGATGACACATGGTGAGCCAATTTCGTCGCTATGTCCACGAAAACCTAGTTCGTGGATATAGCGACGAAAAAAACCGTCGTAAATTTGGTCATATGTACTAGTGAGCAAGCTGAGATTGCTAATAAAATCTCTCATGTCAGCCCCAGCTTAGCATAATGAACTTGGTATAAAGACATCATACATTTCTTGTAGAATTTGCAGCCTCCTGATGGCTTGGACAAGAACAAGGTGAGGGATTTGAAACTCAAAGGTATCAAATATTGCCTCATCAATCAGGTTTTGTATTGGAAAGATCCTATGGGAGTTCTATTGAGATGTCTAGATCCACAGGAGGCCCAAAAATCCATGATTGGTTTTCATGACATCTTGTGTGGGGGGTGTCTTTTCTAGAGGACCACATCTTACAATATCCTTAGTTGGGTATTTTTGGCCCAACCTTTTTAATGATGTTTACGCAAAGATTAGGGCTTGTGTCAAATGCCAAATGTTTTCTGGAAAGCAGCAGCTCAAATATTTTCCTTTGAAACCTATAGTGGTTTATGGACCTTTTCAACAATGGGGTCTTGACTTCATTGGAGAGATCCACCCATCATCAAGTGGCCAACCCAGGTGGATTTTGACTTCCTTGGATTATTTCACCAAGTGGATAGAATTCATTCCTACAAGGAGTTCCTCCCACAAGGTAATCATTAGCTTCCTTGAACATATCATGGCCAGATTTGGTTGTCCTAGCATGAATGTTACTGATAATGATGCCTCCTTCAAAGCTGAACCATTAATCAAGCTATGTGAATCGTATGGAATTTCATTAATCCATTCCACTCCTTACTAACCCCAAGGAAATGGTTTAGCAAAGTCGTCTAACAAGAGCCTCATAAATATTATCAAGAAATTGTTATAAGACAATAAGAAAGCATGGGACTCGAAGATGGAATTTGCATAATGGGTCGACGGGATTACAACCAAAAGGTCACTTGGAATTTCCCCTTTTCATCTTGTGTATGGGGTTGAGGTTTTTTTTCCTACTCAACTCACCTTTCCTGTGGTAAAGTTCCTCCAGGACTACCAAGGAGAACCCAATGATATGGTCAGAAGGATACAACAGCTGGTAGAAGTACATCAGACTAGGGATAAATTGCTTGATAAAGCTCAGGATCATCAATAGAAAATAAAGGAAGCCTTTGACAAGAGGGAAAACAAGAAATATTTTCAGTTGGGAGATCTAGTGCTCAAGTGGGTTGCCCCCAAACAATACAAAGGAAAACATGGTAAATTCAAAGCCTTATGGATTGGTCCCTTCAATATTTCTGAGGTATTTTCAAAAAACACTTATAAGTTGCATAACTTGGAGGAGTCCAAAGTTTTTAGTGCCCCTGTCAATGGGCACTTTCTGAAAAAGTATTTTACTTAAGATGTGATTAGTTTTTCACCATTTTGATTACCACTTATTTTTTATTTATTTATTGAATAAGAAACTCCATGATGCAAAAGCTAGGGCACTGGAACTGCACGTTCTTGGTAGCTCATCGAGAGCATGCCATCCCCTGTGGAGCCAATGTCATCACATGGAGTTGTCAAGGGCCATATGTGTTTGTTGTCAATACCTAAGTTTGTATCCTTTCCCTCTCTCTCTCTCTCTCTTTTGCAGACCATGTCCTAAAATATTTCCCTCCGAATGGAAAAGTCATTTTTTCCCTCTTTGCTTAATGACCTGGTTTCCCTTGGTGTCTTACCTGAATGCATCTCGACCCAAATATTTTCTATTTTTCTCAAAGGATGAACACCTATCACCATTTTTATTTCAATTATTGGTCATTTTGTTTTCTCGAGCCCACAACAAGTCATCCAAGTCTTTATTTACACAAGAAACAACCATGGGCACAAAGCACAACACTCAAAGCGATCCATTATGGACTCGAATCAAGCAAACAAAGAGGTTTAGTTTTCAATGATGGAGATCCCCTGTGAAGTTCAGAATAGCGGCCCTTAGGAATTCAAAATTACAAAGTTGTGTGAGTTTTAGTGCCATATAGAAACCACAGAATGAAAGATCAAGCACCACGTGTCCTTCCCTAGTGGATGGGCATGATTCTGTTAGGGTCCTAACCCACACATAGGTATATTAATATATTCGGATGTAATAAAGGTCAATATTAATAAGGCCTTTCAATAAAATAGAATAAGGCGGATGTAAGAAGACCTAATAGAAGCTTCTGCTTCTAGAAGGATCTTCCTCTAGATGCTTCTCTTGAT
>ML850659.1:11035-23572 GCA_009831015.1 Picea engelmannii
GCCCTTATGACTTTCATCCATATCATTTTTAGACAAAATTTTTGACCCCACCCACCCCTTTTTAGTTCACCCATCCTCATGGCCCATACTTGTAGCCAAGACCTGGAAGCTCACTTCAACACCATGCAATCTGGTTTCCTAGAAACCCAAAAAGAAGTAAAACAACTTGGTGCAATTGTTGCCTCCATCGATTCGTCCATCAATGCTACCATAAATACAACCATGCAGTCCTCAATGGAGGAAGTCAAACAAGAACTTACCACCCATCCTGAATCTGTCTTTGCAACACTCTGCACCAAATTGAAGATCCCTACAGATGACCATTTCTCTGAAGCACATCCAAAGAATGAAGGCGAAACTTCCTCCCATTCCCATACCTTTCAGTCCAATCACTTTCAACATGAAATACACCTTCCACGGGTGGATGTGACCAAATTTGATGGCTTGGACCCCACTGGTTGGGTAACCCAAACGGAACATTATTTATCTTTATATGGCATTACCGATGACTTGGAAAAACTCCGGTATGGTGTTCTCCATTTAGATCAAGAACGTTGGCAATGGTGGCAATGAAGAAAAACTTCTCGTCAAGGGTATATTGCTTGGACCCAATTTTTGACTGAGCTTTATGAACGCTTTGACATGGAAACCAACCATTTGGGTTGTTTGACAAAGTTGAAGCAATCTGGAACAGTAGAAGACTTCATAGTTTCCTTTGAACGCCTGTCTTTTTGAACAGAGGGCATGACTGATGCTTTCTTTTGAGAGTGTTTTGTTAGTGGCCTCAAGGAGCATATTCAGGCCCATGTCCTCATGGCTTGACCCTCGACTTGGGTGGAGGCTACTAAAAGAGATAAAGAAGCACAACAGGTGGTATCATCTCAAAACCAAAAACCCTCCTTTATCCCTCGCCCTAAGCCCATCACTCCCACTACTCCCTCTGCCCCATTAAAAATCCAAAAATTTACCAGGGCTGAAATGGCTGAACGCCAACTCAAAGGCCTTTGTTATAATTGTGATGACAAATATTTCCTGGGCCACAAATGTAAGGAACAAAAGCTTTTCATGGCCATTTCTGAGGACATTTCAGAAGAGGATGTTGAAACTCCCCTTGTGTCTGAGTCACCTGAAATCATTGACATAACCCCTCCCTCAGACCCTCCCGAAGTAGAACCCATCATTTCCCTCAATGCTCTCACTGGTTTTTCCGCTCCCCAAACGCTTAATTTAATCGGTTACATCAAGCATCAGAAGGTCATCATTCTAGTTGATAGTGGAAGCACCCATAGATTTATTCATCGCTGCATTGCCCAAGAAACTCATTGATACATCCATGCTGTCAATAATTTCCAAATCATGATTGCCAATGGTGGTTCCATGAAATGTGGAGGGCGCTGTGAAAATGCGTGTCTTCAAATCGGTGACTACCACCTAAAATCCCATATGTTTTCTATCGACATGGGTGGTTGTGACATTGTGTTGGGTGCCGACTGGATAAGAAATTTGGGTCCCATTCTCATGGATTTTATGGCATTAACCATGCAATTCAACCAGGAAGGCCACCAATATAAATTCCAGGGCATCACTGTTGGTTCACCTGAGGTAATTAGTTCCCATCACATGGAAAAGATTCTCAAAAAAGGTCACTCTGGTGTCATTGCCCAACTCCATGCCATTCAAGCAACAGAAACACCCCCAGTGCCGCATGACCTCCAAGCTCTCCTTTATAAACATCAAATGGTATTTTCCACTCCCCAAGGCCTCCCTCCTTCCCATGGTGTTCATGATCATTCCATTCCCCTTGTACCCAGAAGCCTTCCTCCCAATATCCTTCCATATCTCCACCCCTTCTCACAAAAAATGATATTGAGAAAATGGTCCAGGAACTCCTTAATGCAGGCGTTATCCACCCTAGTATGAGCCCTTACTCTTCTCCTATAGTCATGGTCCTGATGAAAGAAGGTTCTTGGATAATGTGTCCTAACTTCCCTGCCCTCAACAAACTGACCATTAAAGACAAATTTCCCATTCCAGTCATTGATGACCTCCTAGATGAAGTGAGTGGCGCCCAATTCTTTACTAAACTTGATCTTCGCTCGGGCTATCACCAGATACGTATGAAAGAGGTAGACATTCCCAAGATGTCCTTTCGCACTCATGAGGGCCACTATGAGTTTTTTTTCATGCCCTTTGGCTTGTGTAATTCTCCCTCCACCTTCCAAAGCCTCATGAATCATGTCTTCCATCTCTTTCTCCATCATTTTGTCTTAGTTTTCTTTGATGATATCCTCATCTATAGAAAAACCTGGACCGACCATCTTACTCATGTGGATCAAGTTCTCCATCTCCTCTCCCAGCACCAACTTTTCCTGAAATAGTCTAAATGTATTTTTGGTGCCTCAGAAGTAGACTACTTGGGTCATCTGGTTGGAAAGGATGGCGTCAGGGTGGATTCGAAAAAGATTGAAGCTATGCAAGATTGGCCGCACCCAAAGAATATCAAAAGATTGTGTGGATTTATGGGCTTAACAGGGTATTATCGCAAGTTTGTTAAGAACTATGGAAAGATTGCAGCACCTCTCACTGCTCTCCTCAAAAAGAACTCTTTCACTTGGACTCCAGCCGCTACTCAATCTTTTCAAACCTTGAATATGACCATGTACACCACTCTGGTTCTGGCCCTTCTTGATTTCACAAATACCTTTGTGTTGGAATGTGATGCCTCAAGGAAAGGAATCAACGATGTCCTTATGCAAGAGGGTCAACCTTTGGCCTTCACCAGCAAGCAACTGTCTGAAAGGAATATGGGCAAACCCATTTATGAAAAGGAAATGTTCGCTATTCTGCATGTCGTTGAGTTGTGGTTCCCTTATCTCTTGGGGCAATGCTTCCAAATCAAGACTGACCATCAAAGCCTCAAGTACTTTATGGAACAACACATTTCCTCCCAGGAGCAACAAAAATGGGTGACTAAGCTCTTTGGTTATGATTATGAGATCATTTAAAAGAAGGGCAAAGACAATGTAGTGGCAGATGCACTGTCCCGAAAATATGAAGAAGAAGGATCCCTTTTTTCTCTTTCCTTCATTGTACCCGATTGGCTCCAAGTTGTGCGACAGGAATGGCTTCAAGACCCCAAAAGTTCGCATCTGATCCAGCAATTGCAGAGCAAGGCTCTAGCTCCCCCAGGGTACTCTTGGCTACAGGATGAGCTTCGATACAAAGTTTGTTTGTATTTAAGTAAACAATCAAATCTTAAATCCACGGTACTTTCTGAGCTTCATGCTACACCCACAGCGGGGCACTTAGGGTTCACCGAAACATATGACAGAGTCAAATGTTCTTTTTTCTGGGATGGTATGAAACAGGACATCTGTAATTTTGTAGCTGAATGTGAGGTGTGTCAACACAACAAGGAAGAAACAGTCAAATCTCCAGGCACACTACAACCGCTTCCGATTCCACCGGCTATTTGGAAGGATATCTCTATGGAATTTATTACCGGCTTACCCAAATCAGGGAATAAATCAGTCATAATGGTGGTTGTGGATCACCTTTCCAAGTATTCTCATTTCTGTGCTCTTGAACACCCATTTACTACATCCATGATGGCTCTACTTTTCATGGATCAGGTCTTCAAGCTTCATGGCATGTCACACTCTATTGTTTCTGATCATGACCCAACTTTCACAAGCAATTTTTGGCAAGAGATGTTTAATCTCCAGGGCACCCAATTTCATCTCAGCACAACTTATCATCCCCTGACTGATGGTCAAATGGAAGTTGTCAACAAGTGTTAGGAAACATATCTAAGGTGTTTTGCTTCTGAAAAACAACATCAGTGGGTTCAATGGCTACCCCTAGCCGAATGGTGGTACAACACTTCCTACCATATAGCTACTCGCATGACTCCTTTTGAAGCAGTATATGGACATAAGCCACCTTCAGTTCTCTCATACTTACCAGGTACCTCGAAGGTCCAGGCAGTTGACCAAACACTTACAGTTCGAGAGGATATTCTCCGTACCCTTAAAGAGAACTTGGTCATGGAAAAAAATTGCATGAAGAAACAAGAAGATCAAGGTCACTAACGTCAATTTGCAGAACGGGATCAGGTGTTTCTACAACTGCAACCATACAAGAAAACTTCCCTCAAGGCTGAGCATTGTCAGAAGCTAGCACCCAAATTTTATGGTCCTTATACAGTTCTCAAACATGTGGGACAAGTCGCATATCAGTTATCTATTCCCAGTCAGTCGAAGCTACATCCAGTTTTCCATGTTTCATGCTTAAAGAAGGTGATTGGAACTCGGTGCCAAATTCAAACCAACCTTCTTGAGTTAGCTGAAGAAGGATCCATTTGGCTACATCCAGAAGAAGTTTTGGACCAGCGTGAGTGTCGCCTGCATCAACGAACCATCAAGGAAGTGCTAGTTCAGTGGAAATATATGAATCTAGTAGATGCCACTTGGGAACCAACTACCATTCTGCAATAGTTTCCTCATCTCAAGCCTTGAGGACAAGGCTATTTTTAAGGGGGCAGAGATGTTAGGGTCCTAACCCACACATAGGTAGACTAATATATTTGGATGTAATAAAGGTCAATATTAATAAGTCCTTTCGATAAAATAGAATAAGGTGGATGTAAGAAGACCTAATAGAATCTTCGGCTTCTAGAAGGATCTTCCTCTAGAGGCTTCTCTTGATAGACATTTTGTATAAATAAGGGTTGAGGGTATGAAAACCCTAGCTTGGATATTATTGTAAAAGAGCGTTGCTCGATTGGAGGTTTCCCCCTCAAAGAGGCCTGTGAACATTGCTTTCTAAATCAAATTGTTATTCCTATTGTTGTTCTTATATCATTTCTGTGTTATTGTGGAGATTATGCTGGATATTTTACTATTATTCCGCCATTTCTAGCATTTTATTTTTGTTCTGCATATTTTATATATCTGGTATCTTGCAAATTCACTTCAGAGTTCGGGTTTCGGGAATTTTGGTGGTTCTCCTCTCGATTTTCCCAGAGTGCACATATCTCTACCGCGTGTCCATGCCATCAATGGCCAGGGTTTTATCTTCGTATCTCTTTGGTGCTCCGGACAACTCTCCATCAACATCTCCTCCATCCCCTCGCTCTCGGGTACATGGATCTCTGTCACATGTCCGTCTCCAACATACAGTCATGATTTCCTCTACCATTTTGGGTTTCGGGTGTTTTGGATCCTCTCTTTTGGTTTCCTTCGGAACACATTCCCATGGAGTGCATTGATCTCTGTCGCGTTTCCTCCTAGATCCAGCGGCTTAGAACTACTCTGGACTCTGGAGCTTCATCATTCCCTCTCCCTCCTCATTTGAAAATTCCCAAAGTGTTTCTGCTATGGGATTAAGTTCCAACGCGTGGTGCTCATCTGTTAGAGACATGTGGCATCCATATAGTGCTGACACATGGAACTCATTTCAAGCATTTTTCGACATGTCTTCATCCTATTTTTGATTGACACATGTCACCCCTCCATCCACAACATGTCATCACAATGACGTCAGGTTTCCACATCAGCTTCGAGAGGCCGTTCTCTGGGAAATATTCTTGTTCAACAAAAAATCTCCTACCTAGCACCAAAATTGGTGCCTCCCCCAAGCATAATTAAAGAGTTTCTAAGGTTCGCGGGTAGGTAAAACTTTAGCGGTGGCACTAAAATAGCGGGACTTACCAGATCTCAGATTGCGACCAGAACAACAGTCTCACTCCATTTTGAGGCCACAACTTGCTTGGACGTTAAAATCTTTGAGTGGGCCGAAATATAAACCGCAGTTTTGGGGAGAGAGCTGTGGCAGAAGGCAGTTCATTTTGGGCTCAAAAAAGGTATGGTTCCAAACTGCTTTCGAAAACTCCAAATTCACGTGCTCATTCAGCGTCATACCTAATCGGAGCAAGTGGCCTCCCTCTAGTTATCAAGCCTTGTCTCGATCTCAAGGAGATATCAGTTAATGGACATAGGTCGGTAGTTGAAACCTCAACTCACTCCATAAATAGAAGGCATGGAAGCCTTGGCCGAGGAGATAGAGTTTTCAGCCTGAGGAAGTCACATGCATAGTCCGATAGAGAAGGTACACAGGTGGAAATATTTAGATGTGATGGTTAGATCAGATCTCACTTCTAGTAGTTGTGAATGGATATGAGTATAAATAGATCAGTGTAATAATTTGTTAGGGTCGTTAACCGGTTGAGCAAAGCTCCCTATTTTGTAATATTTTGATAACAGAGATTTTCTCTGGTTTTGTATGAGACTTGAGACTTTCGCATTAATAGAAGTCAGTTTCTTTCATAATCTTGTTTAATCTGTGTTGAAACACTCATGCATGGAGGATCCAAATGAGAGTTGTAGTTTTATTGTAATGTAGGTTTGATTACAGTATTGTTGTGACCAGTTTTAGTCAGTTTCTTTGTTATCTTGTTTCTTCTTATGATGAAATTCTCGCGCATGGAGGATCCAGATGAGTTGTTTTATTCACATAGTAATGGAGGGTTGATTATTATGTTGCTGTAATATATTTCAGTATCTGAAACTTAAGTTCAAGAGTGCTCTTGTGCCTAAGTTTTTCTTCACCAAGATGCTTGAAAGTCGGACGCCCATGGAAGACTTTTCCACATTTCTCACTAAGTCTTCCATGTTCTCACCTTTAACCTTATACCATTGAATTAAGTTAATGAGGAACTCATTTCCTTGTGCATTTCTAGTCCAATTCATATATTAAAACATTCTTGTACTCAGCTATGTCCATTTGAACTCCACTCATAAAACCAACCTCCACCAAACATTCTGATGGGTATTGGGCTTATCCTCTTGCAATTTGAGGGTGACTCTCAGTGCTAACAATTGGCAGGAGGTATTATAGAGGAAATTCAACCTGAACATGACTAGGTTCAAAGCTATGAGCATGGATGAGCAGGTTGAGACAATAGAGCAGTCAGCTTAAGAAGCTCTCAGGGTTAGAGAAGAAATCAGAGCAGCATAGACCACATAGGCACAAAGGATGGGGGTGTTGTTACTAGAAGGAGCCCATAGAGTCATTGGGAAGTTAGAGAATGATCCTGAACTCATAGAAATGATGAAGATCCCCTCGGAAAACCCAATCATATTCAGAGGAGAGCCAAGTGCCTTAGAGTCAATACAACTGGAAGAAGTCATTGATATGGAAAACCCTAGAGTTCCATCACCACATATTAGATCACCAGGGACCATTCCAACCCAGCCTAAGGTTTCAAGGAAGCCAGGTGAAACAGGTCTACCAAACCCCTTGTTTGATCCGATAACCATCTATGACAATGAGGAGAGTTCTAAGGTCTCTCTGGTAACTCTGGTACCGATTACAGAGGAGAAGGAACCTGAGAAAGAATTTTCCCCAAGTCCCAAAGCTCTAGTTCAAAACCTTTTGTAGAGTGAACATGAGGTTGAAAGTGTCTTAGACACTGAGTTGCTTGACCTGTCAGGGACCCCAAAAGACAAATCAAGGGATGAACTAGGATCAGGTGGTCACAAAGAGGAAGTTCAACATCAAGAGATCAACACCTTGGTAGCCAATTACCAAGTGAGTAGTGAACCTATCCATGGTTCTTCAATTTTGGACGATAACTCACTAGTCGATGAGCAACAAACATAGTTCGAGCCATCAAAACATATGAAAGAAGTCCATGAACCAATCCTAGAATAGATACACACAACATGGATCCTGGGAAACACTCTAACTTGGGGAGAACAACAAATCCCTGAGACTTATTATGAGGTCACCGATATATAGGCAATTTCTTATGACAGGAAGAGGAAATCTATCATGAAGAGGACCACCAAGAAGAGAATACTCACACTGGATAGCTCAATTCTCATCACGATGGAGGAGAACTTGCTTAGTACAGAAAATGCAAAGATGTCTGAGCTCATCGACACATGGATGAATATCACATATGCCACATTGGATCGAGCAAGGAGAGATGAAAAGGAGATGACCACTTTGCTAAAGGAGTTGGAGCATATGCACCATTTGGTGAAATAATATCAAGACTCAACATAGGCCACGATGTTTTTGAGGAGTGATTTCCAGGATGCTTATGCAAAGTTCACAAAAAAATGACATATTTTCACTGTAGGCATAGTTGATTTCCAAGAAGATAGCAACCTGCAAGGACATGGAAAGGTAGTATGAAAAATCATACCGAAAGAATTGATTATGTCATCATAGTGCAAAAGGGTCGAGACATTGAAGAACACAATATTCAAGTGCTATGGGATAGCAGCATCGCTCAAATCAAGAAAGCAACCAAATACTGGGTAAATATGGCCCATGAACATCATTGGGACATACAAAAGAAGTGGGTCGAGTGAGAAAAAGTCTGGTAAAAGATTAATCAGGAGATGAAAGGCATTGGCCTCCTAGAATTCATCTCACCTAAAGACTTTGTCGACCTGCATGACATAGTCAAGCGTAATGCATAACAAGACTCAGCATGGGTGTTAGAGATCGCACAGGTGGAAAGCATGGTGCCAGGTCAAATACAAAAACTTATGGAGCATACGATCAAGGCCCATGCAGTTCTTCAGCAATTGAGTGCCAAAATAGTCAAACACAGAGAACAGGCAGTAGAAGTGAAGGAAATGCTTTCAACCTCAATGGACCAACACAGGTTCTCGTATGCCAACACATGCGAGGATATCTTCGTCAAGTGGTCAGTCTATGAGAAGATTCATCCACTCCAGTAAAACCATGAGATGATTCTCAGAGAACAAATAGATCAAGTGCCACGTGGTGATATTTTGTTTTACTTAACTTAAACTTGGAGTASATATTTTTGGWCARTGATWMYTTATAAATAAATCGATTGACCTTTTAGCAGAGGTCGATGGTTTTAGGAAAAGAACCYCTTTTTTGGAATTGTAAAGAACTATTTATAAATAAAMTTAATTGAGAAGTCATGTTAAGGACCAGAGACAAAATATTTTTTTTCATCAAAGGAGTTATGTGATTGGATTGAGGAGGAATTACTTCCAACTTTATTTCAACAATTGATGTTGTAACGAGTAAGAGTTCCTAAATCTATTTATAAGTTATATGTTTCSATATATTTACAGTTCTTTTGTTCTTAATGATGGAAATCAAATCATTGTGTTAATGTGTGATTGATGTTATAACCGAGGAAACTATTTTTCTTGTGATCATCTTATTACATGCGTATTTTTCTTACGATAATTGTATCTCAGTCAATGATGAAATACCAACAAGTTAACGTATTAGTACTAGGCTTGTAATAGGTGTGAATATATTTGTCTACATGATTGAGAACGAGGGTTATCCCACGCTCATCCTTATTCAGTATTTAAGAATCCCTTCTATCAGTTGGTTTATACCAGCACACATCATTTTATCAGACTCATCTAATAAAAGAAAAGACAAAAAAAAAGAGAATGTTTAAGCTGAAGGAGGAACTCTCATAGGAAGATATCTTGTCAATCACCAAGTAAATACCATCGATAAATTAGTTAGATAGACATATATAGAGAACCATTCCAACATCAAATGTTGTAGAGTCTAATTGGGCCTCTAAGGCGGCTTTGGTTCTTGTTGTTGAGTTAAAGGGATCTTAGACCCCTCACCACCACCAAAGAAAAACATCACGATTGGTTTCTTAAATTGCTCATCCTTGTGATTGCCAAGGATGTAGCATCCACTTTTCCTCAATCAGAAGAGGAATCCGTCAATAAGCCCCAAAACTTCGACCTCATATATTCCCAATCAAGTTACTTATAGAAATTATTACTTGATGCACCTAGACCCATAGCATTTAGTGAGGAAAAACCTGGGATGTCACATGTCACGGATGGGTTGATTGGTTCTATGACACACTACAACCCTTATGGCCACCCGTCACCTACTTATGGTGCAAATAAGTATCCTAAACCATATGGAGGGACGTCTTATTACCCTCCCCCCACTCACCAACAATCATATCCTGTTATTCCACCTCAGTTGTAGGGAGGACCCCCACCAGTACCCCAGATGCATCTGATCTCTCAATCAAGTAGGGGTACACCCCCAACCTCCGTATATAATCCTAAAAATGGTGGAAGTACTTCAACTTCCTATATTCCATATGGATCATCTCCAAAAAAAAATATATATTTTCCATTTCTTGGTCCTCCCCAGTCGGTTTCTCCTCCACCAGGACAACCACATACCGACGTTAACTTTGTTCAACCCTCTCCCATTCAACAGGTTCATTATTTTAAACAATTCAATACAGAAAATCCATCTCATCAGCAGAATAATGCCAAGAAGAAAGGAAAAAATGAAACAATAACAACCCGAGACTAGGAGGAAATAACCCCTAACAAAATCGTCCTGCTAGGGGCAACCAAAACCCCCAAGGTAGAAACAATAACAACCAACCATGACAATGGAAGAACAACAATATCATAACTAAATTCTCTTGTGCTCTATGTGGTGAGTATGGACATTATACTCACCATGGCCCCCAAATGTTTGATTACAAACGAATGAAAGAAACCATGAACACACAACACCCTCTGACAACACCTGCCCCTCAATAGGCCCCACAATAGGCCCCACAACATTATTTGCAACCACCACCTCTGACCGTTTTGAAAAAACCTATTCCAAACCAAGGTGTAATGAATACCCAACAAGAGATCAACACTACCCCACTCCCAATGGGGCAATATCAAAACCCAGGGCCCAATCAACCTGAAAATCCAACCGATCACAATATCCTCCATACCAGTGAGGAAGAGATTCTTCTGCAAACACACATACATCCATACGAACTACCTTGTGAATATACCCCAAACACCTCAGATGCATCTCCTTCTCCAGCAAGACAACCATTGATGATTCCCTTCCCTAACAGTGAACCAAACCCCCGTATACCCCACATGCCTTTACGACATAATGAACATAACCCTCATGCTAGGGTAGACCATAACTATAGTATGGTCGATGACTTACCACAATATCCTGCAGCCATGTTTGTGTTGGAGGTCCTCCAAACGTATCCATCACAGCTCAAATCCTTTCTTTCTTCCTTAGGGTTAGTCGACCCAACATATACTCAACTAATCATCTTTGATTTAGATAGTGGACAACCACGGCTCCCCACTTTGGTATCTTTTCAGATACCAATTAAGATCCGTAACATAACAGTTCATCGGTGCATCATCGATGAAGGTGCATCCACATGCATCATGTCCAGAGTAGTATGGAAGAAACTCATCTCACCTGATCTAGTACAATCCTCCATCACCCCGAGAGATTACAACGACTGACCATCATCCCCTGAAGAGATATTCCAAAATTTCCTAGTAGAACTTGGGGAAAAACCATCCTGATTGAAATTAAAGTTATCGATGCCCCACTTGATTACAATATCGTATTCGAACGTAGCTACATGTATTATATGAAGGAAATAACCTCTTCTATGTTTCGTATGATGATGTTCCCCCATAATGGGAAAATTTTCACCATCGACCAACTAACACATTACAAGCCTAATCATTCTGCCAACATTGATAATATCCTCCCTCTTGTCCGTGCTAGCTCAGACACTTTTCCAATCATTGACATTGGCCCTGGAATATTTAAAGACCCATCCTTGTTAGGAACTTATCATGGAGCACCACCTCTCCTCAACCCATCTATTTCAGCACAAGTGTGTGTAGTTTCCTCCAATGGAACAAAGATCGAAAACAATGCTCCTCTCACTGAGGCCCCTCCCCACATCAAAGTTCCACCTGTTGAAGAACTATTACCTCAGGAGTTCCTTTAGAACACCTCTGCACCACTTGTCTCAGATTCCCCCTGCCCTCCAAGGGAAAATCCTGGTTTCAGAGACAATCCCCCAAGCCATTACCCAAATCCCCTTTTTCTACCCCCCACCTGGAGTCCAAGAAATCCAGGTTGTTGTTAACCTCACCCTTCCTAACATGGTTATCACCGTCCCGATATGGTATCTCCATCCACCCTCTATGGTTCCTACACCATCTCTCCTTCCTCATACAAAGGGATTACCGATGTAGATCCCAGTACAAGCCCCCACCACACCACCCCCACCCCCAATTGGCAGCACCATCACCACTACCAGGGGAAAATGAAGGAAGAACGAGCCCATAGATCCACTCCCTCCCCGAGCTCAACCTCCTTATGCACTATGCGAAAGAGAAGGACACCCCACTAACAAATGTCCTACTCTTTCCGAATTACGTAATCTTATCCAACTCCCTAAAGCAACCCCATTTCTTTACACTTCATCAAGTTCATCCACTAATACTATGGAGTCCTCCACCACACACAATAAAGGGTTACGAACCAATTTCACTTGTGCCATATGTTTAGAATATGTCCATTACACTCATCAGTTCCCAAATCTACCTCCATTCCTCCAAACATTTTCCCCAATACGCCACACATCTCAACCTGAGCCCTCTCAAGCACTCCCCACTGACACTCACATTAATGACATTCATTAAATTT
>ML850661.1:21040-31747 GCA_009831015.1 Picea engelmannii
TAATTGACAACATAGAAGAAACAATTGATTTTCTGTCTGACCAACTATTAGAAAAATAGGTCATTTGTACAAACTCATGGTATATGGCATCCTTAGATGTTGCATCATGGATCATGAAATACTTAGAATTTTATGGGAGAGCCATCATGAAATACTTAGAATATTCTCAATCTTGTGACATCTATCAAGGAACTAGGAAACCATCTTGTAGAGATGAAATGTTGTTACACCTGGTAGTTGTGCTACAACCATTAGAAAAATGGGTAATAACATTAACAACCCTAGGCACTCAATTTAGATAACAACAGTAACATATATGCATGATGAAGAAATCTCAATAAGACTCTTAGTCTCTCTTGTTGGAAATAACAATCTGAGGAACTTACACTCTCCAAACTAGGTCTAATATGTACATATAAACAACAAGTTCATTGTTTCTTATGGTGGGTCAAACCTATCTTCAGTTTACCTATCATATGTGCTTGTAAAGTGCATGATTAGGTGTCGGTTCATAGGACATGATATGTTTATCTAGATGTTTATCCCAGAGTTGGGCACTTCATTTGGAGAAACAAGACAGAATTGAATCGAGCATGAGTCAACAAGTGTGGTACAAGATTGTTGGTTCCTTCATTTTGATGGAGGACATGTTGGTACATACTCAACATATAAATAAATTTGAGTTGTGTCACACATAATAAAGACTGTAAATTCAATAAAGAGTATCAAAGATGTTCATAGCCATGAACAATTATTTTAGGAATGAATTTATATGGATAAAGAAGTAGAGTGGTGTAAGGTGGCTAAACAGAATTGCAGGAGCTTACGAAAGTATGTTATGTTGATGGGTTTGGATTTTATGCCCCCTGAAAAAATTTGCCAAATGTCCCATAATGGATTGAGGAGGCGAGTTGCAACTCACAAAAAAAATCAAATCGGGACTCAGATGCACAAACCATTAGTTTCATTGGATTCGAAGCACTGGGTTTCAACTAGTGGGGCCCCTATGCTATCATTTCGTCGACCGAAAAACCATTTGTTGGAGTATCTCTGTCACTATGGTTTTGGTCAATGAGGCATAGTGCAATTTCTAAAGATGAGGTATATTTTCAAGAAAACTATGTCGAGCATTTTTGGCTAGTGTAGACACATGGGCATTGGACAAACAGTCTTGTGAGAGCTTATGAAACTCTGTTATGCTGCTCGGTTTGGATTTTATGCCCCCGGACCAAATTGGCCACATGTACTTAAATGGCTTAAGGAGGCGAGTTTCAACTATTTATAAAACTCAAACTGAGACTCGGATGCATGAACCATTAGTTGCATTGGATCCAAAGAACTGGGTTTCAGCTATTGGGCTCCTAAACTATCATTTCGTCGACCGGAAAACCATTTGTTGGAGTATCTCCAACACTAGGGTTTTGGTCAATGAGGCATAGTGCAAATTTTGAAGAGGAGTTTCAAGAAAAATATGTTGGTTTTTTTTTTCTAGTGTAGTCACGAAGGCCTTGTCCAAACAGACTTGCGGGAGCTGACGAAACTTTGTTATGCTGCTCGTTTTGGATTTTATGCCCCCATACCAAATTGACCAAATGTCCCTAAATGGATTGAGGAGGCGAGTTGAAACTCACGATAAAACTCAAATTAGGACTTAGATGCACGAACTGCCAGTTGCATTGGATTCATAGCATCTGGTTTCAACTAGTGGGGCCCCTATGCTATCATTCTTTCGACCCCAAAACCATTTGTTGGAGTATCTCTAGAAATAGGGTTTTGGTCAAGGAGGCATAGTGCAATTTCTGAAGATGAGTTCAATTTTCAAGAACACTCTATCAGGATTTTTTGGCTAGTGTAGTCACATGGGCCTTGGCCAAAAAGACTTGCGGGAGCTTACGAAACTCCATTATGCTACTCGGTTTGGATTTTATGCCCCCAGACCAAATTGGCCACATGTCCTTGAATGGCTTGAGGAGGCGAGTTGCAACTATCGATAAAAATGGCATGAATTTAGGTGGCTAAAGAAGTAGAGTGGTGTAAGGTTGCTAAATAGACTTGTGGGAGCTTACAGAAGTTTTTTATGCTACTTGGTTTGTATTTTATGCCCCTGAACCAAATTGGCCACATGTCCTTGAATGGATTGAGGAGGCGAGTTGCAACTCACGATAAAACTCAAAATGGGACTTGGATGCACTAATTGTCAGTTTCATTTCATTCAGAGCACCAGGTTTCATCTAGTGGGGCCCCTACTCTATCATTCCATTGACCGGAAAACAATTTCTTGGAGTATCTCTGACATTAGGGTTTTGGTTAATGAGGCATAGTGTAATTTCTGAAGATGAGGTCGATTTCCATGAACACTTTGTCGGGCATTTTTGGCTAGTGTTTTCGCATGGGCCATGGCCAAACAGACTTGTGGGAGCTTACGAAACTCCATTATGCTTCTCGGTTTGGATCTTATGCCCCGAGACCAAGTTGGCCACATGTCCTTGAATGGCTCGAGGAGGCGAGTTTCAACTATCGATAAAACTCAAATCAGGACTCGTATGCACGAACCGTCAGTTGCATTGGATCTGAAGAAACGGGTTTTAGCTATTGGGGATCATACGCTATCATTTCATCGACCAGAAAACCATTTGTTGGAGTATCTCCAATACTAGGTTTTTGGCCAATGAGGCATAGTGCAATTTCTGAAGAGGAGGTCAATTTTCAAGAACATTGTATCGGGCCTTTTTGGCTAGTGTAGTCACGTGGGCCTTGGCCAAATAAACTTGTGGGAGCTGAAGGAAATTTGTTATGATGCTCGGTTTTGATTTTATGCCCTAAACCAAATTGACCACATATCCCTAAATGGCTTGAGGAGATGAGTTGCAACTCGCAATAAAACTAAAATCGAGACTCAGATGCATGAACTGTCAGTTGCATTGGATTCAGAGCACTGAGTTTCAGCTAGTGGGGTCGCTAGCTATCATTCTTTTGACTGAAACACCATTTGTTGGAGTATCTCCAACACTAGGTTTTTTGTCAATGAGGCATAGTTCAATTTATGAAGATGAGGCCGATTTTCAAGAACACTATGTTGGGTGTTTTTGGCTATGGTATTGGTATTGGTATGATATTGGTATTGGTATTAGTTGTTAATTGATAGTATTACTCATATGTCTTTTATAACCATGTTAATTGTTAAGAGGAAACCCTCCCATACCATCAAGCGGCATGGGCCTAGTATAACCATGTCAAATTTCAATGCATACAGGCACAGTTTGGAGAAATTTCAAAGTTGGCCTCATTCATTGGTAACCATGTAGGGTCGATGGATGTCATTAATCCCTTCACCCGATATAATCCCTAACCCATTAAAAATTAAACTACTTGCATGTTGGACCCTGTAAAATTATTTTGGGATGTATTAACTTAATATAATCATGGTTTGATCATCTCGAAGAATGCCATAAGAAAAAGACAAATACATGGAAATTGGCATATTCATTAGGTTTTGTTGTAAATATGGGTATGTCGGGTTTGATATTTGTTGGCATGGATGGTTAAATTGGGTCATGATGAATATGATGATGATGATTATGGAAATGACAACCATGGTGATGGAAATTATAAAGAGAATTATGTCCCTAAGTCTTAAAAACCTCCCATAATGTCAAGGCATGCGCCTAGTGTAAACATGTAAAATGTCAACGTACATAGTCACATTTTGAAGAAATTTCAACATTGGCCCCATTCACTACTCATTGTGCAGGGTCGATGGATGACATTGGTGATGGGCATGTTGGAAGTTCCAAGACATTTCAAGAGAATTTCGACAAATATTATATAGAAGGGAATGACGAATGATGACAATGAGATCGACGTGCATGATGAACACTGATGAAAACATGGACGATCTCAAATATTATGTGGGGAAATCAGACATACTTGAGTCTTGAAACCCTCCCATACTGTCAAGGCATGTGTCTAATCTAACCATTTCAAATTTCGATGCATATAAGCATAGACTAAAGAAATTTCAACATTGGCCCTACTCACTGCTCACTATGTGGGGTCGGTGCATGACATTTGTGATGGCTATATTGGAAGTTCCTTGACATTTCAAGAGAGTTCCAACAAGGATTCTACAGATAGAAATGACGAATGGTGACAATGACACATCCATTATGAACCTTGATGTAAACACTGACAATCTCAAATATTATGTGGGAATATCAAACATCTTTGAGTCCTTAAATCCTCCCATAATGTCAAGGAATGTGTCTAGTCTAACTACATCAAATTTTGATGCATATAAGAACAATTTGAATAAATTTCTACATTGGCCCCATTCACTGCTCGCTATGCGGGGTTGGTGGATGACATTTTTGATGGGTGTATTGGAAGTTCCATGACATTTCAAGAGAGTTTCGACAAATATTATATAGATGACAATGAGACGTGCATTATGAACATCCTTGAGTCTTGAAACCCTCCCATACCGTTAAGGCATGTGTCTAGTATAACCATGTCGAATTTCGATGCATACAAGAACAGTTTGAATAAATTCCAATGTTGGCCCCATTCATTGATCACTGTGCAAGGTCGATGCAAGATGACATGTGTGATGGGTGTATTGGAAGTGCCATGACATTTCAAGAGAGTTCTGACAAAGATTCTATATATGACAATGACGAATGATGACAATGAGACATCCATTATATTGAATGATGATGCACACATGGACGATCTCAAATATTATGCGGGGACATCAAACATCCTTAAGTATTGAAACCCTCACATACCATCAAGGCAACTATCTAGTCTAACCATGTCAAATTTTTATGCATACGGGAACAGATTGAAAAATTTCAATGTTGGCCCTATTCACTGCTCACTGTGCGGGGTCAGTGGAAGAAATTTGTGATGGGTGTATTAGAAGTTCCATGTCAAATTTCAAGAGAGTTCCGACAACAATTCTATAGAAGGGAATGATGAATGATGACAATGAGACGTGCATGATGAACGTTGAGGCAAATGTGGACGATCTCAAAGATTATGTGGGAACATCATACATCCTTGAGTCTTGAAACCCTCCCATACTGGCAAGGCATGTTTCTAGTCTAACCATGTCAAATTTCAATGCATACAAGCACATATTAAAGAAATTTCAATGTTGGCCCCATTTACTGCTCATTATGCGGGGTCGATGCATGAAATTTGTGGTGGGTGAATTGGAAGTTCCATGACATTTCAAGAGAGTTCCAATAAAGATTCTACAGATGGAAATGACGAATGATGACAATGAGACGTCCATTATTAACTTTGATGCAAACATGGATGATCTATAATATTATGTGGGGACATCAGACATCCTTGAGTTTTGAAACCCTCCCATATAGTGAAGGCATGTGTCTATTCTAACCATGTCAAATTTTGATGCATACAGGCACAGTTTGAAGAAATTTCAACATTGCCCCCCTTCACTACTCATCGTTTGAGGTCGATGCAAGATGGCATTTGTGATGGGTGTATTGGAAGTGTCATGACATTTCAAGAGAGTTTCGACAAAGATTATATAGATGGAAATGACAAATAATGAGAATGAGGCATCCATTATATTGAACATTGATGCAAACATGGATGATCTGAAATATTATGTGGGGACATCAAACATCCTTAAGTCTTGAAACCATCCCATACCATCAAGGAAACTATCTATTCTAACCATGTCAAATTCTAATGCATACGAGCACAAATTGAAAAAATTTCAACGTTGGCCCCATTCAATGCTCATTGTGCGGGTTGGTGGAAGAAATTTGTGATGGGTGTATTAGAATTTCCATGTCAAATTTCAAGAGAGTTCCGAAAATGATTCTATAGAAGGGAATGTTGAATGATGAAAATGAGACATGCATGATGAATGTTGATGCAAATGTGGATAATCTCAAAAATTATGTGGGGACATCATACATCCTTGAGTCTTTAAACCCTCCAATACTATCAAGGAATGTGTCTACTCTAACCATGTTAAATTTTGACGCATACAGACACATATTGAAGAAATTTCAATTTTGGCCCCATTCATTTCTCACTATGCGGGGTCAGTGCATGACATTTGTGGTGGGTGAATTGGAAGTTCCATGACATTTTAAGAGAGTTCCAAAAAATATTCTACATATGGCAATGATGACAATGAGACATCCATTATAAACGTTGATGCAAACATGGACAATATCAAAGATTATGTGAGGACATCAAACATCCTTGAATCTTTAAACGCTCCCATATCGTCAACGCATGTGTCTAGTATAACCAGGTCAAATTCGATAATATACATGCACAAATTGAATAAATTTCAACACTGGCCCCATTTGTTGCTCATTTTGAGGGGTCGGTGGAAGACACTTGTGATGGGTGTATTAAAAGTTCCATGGAATTTCAAGAGATCAATTCTGACAAAGATTCTACATATGTAAATGACATATGATGACAATGATACATGGATGATCTCAATGATTATGTGTAGGGTCGATGGATGTCATTAATCCCTTGACCATATATAATCCCTAATCAATTAACCATTAAACTACCTAACCCCTAAGCCCCAAATCCATTATCCATTGACCCTTAATCCCTTAAATTGTAACCCCTAATCCCTTAACCCTTAATCCCTAGACCCCAAATCCCTAAATCACCTAATCCCCAAAGCCCCTATCCACTTAACCCCCAAAAACTCAACAAAATTACTATTTAGGCACATTAGGAGTTAAATTGGAAGCCAAACTAGAAGCTAATATGGAAGCTAAACTGGAAGCTACACTAGAAGATAAACTAGGAACTAATTGGGGCGCTAACTAGGGTTCTAAATAGGGAGCTAACTTAGGCACTAACTTGGGAGTTAAATAGGGTGATAAACTAGGTGTTAATAGTGCCAACTTGTGTTGATTGACACAAATAGCACCATAAATAGGGCCCTCCCGATAAATAGCGTCGACTTTATCAAAAAAGTGGAGAAAAATACATTAAAACAGCAAGTGGAAGCAAAAAAGGTAGCTAATCATAGGGAATTGTTGTACTCTAAAGAAGATTAGAGGACATTCGACTTGATGAAGGAAGTGATGAGCACATGCCTAGTTTTAGCACTTCCTGACTTCATTGATCCCTTTGTGCTTGAGTGTGATGCATCGAGTGAGAGGATAGGAGCGGTTTTGATGCAGTAGAGGCATCCAATAGCGTACAAGAGAAGAAATATTACATGGTCCAAGAGACTCTACTCCATATACAACAAGGAAATTCTCACCATCATGCATGCCTTGGCAAAGTTTAGACAATATTTGGTAGGTGGAAAATTTGTGGTTAAGACTAACCACAACAACTTGAGGAACTTTTTGGGGAAAAGGTACTTGAATGAAAGGAAATGCAAATGGGTTAGCAAAATGCAGGCTTATGATTTCAACATTGAGTACGTAAAAGGGAAGAAAAATGCAGTTGTTGATGTTGTCTCTAGGAAACTGGAGATATGCTCCCTTGTAGAGATTTCTATTGATTGGAAATCCCATCTCTTGGTGAAGTATTCCAAGAACAAATTTTCTTGTCAATTGATGGACCGCAGTGCACAGGATGGTCGGTACAAAGTGGTGGATGACATCATCTACTACAAATATTGTATATACTTAGTCTCATAATATACATTGAAGGAAAATATCATGGAGGCCATGCACAATGCACCATTGGCGGGGCATCTGGGATACTTTAAAACTTACAGGAAGATCATGGAGATGTTCACTTGGAGGGGCCTCAAATATGGTGTACTGAGACATTTGAGAGAGTGTGTGACTTGTCAGCAGAAAAAGTCAAAGCAGACCCATCCTGCAGGATTACTGCAGTCATTTCCCATCCTAGAGCAAAAGTGGGAGAGAATATATATGGATTTCATCACAAGGTTACCGAAGGTGCAAGGCAGAGACTGTATATATGTGGTAGTTGATCGACTAACCAAATTTTCACATTTCTTTGTCATATCCTTCGAGTACAAGGCAACACAAGTAGCAGAGTTGTTCTTCAGGGAAGTATTCAAACTCCATGGGTTGTTGATATATGTTGTCAATGATAGGGACAATATGTTTCTTAGTGCATTTTGGCAGGAGTTGTTTAGGTTAGCTGGCATCGAGTTGACTCCCGACACTACTTAACACCCTCAAAAATATGGAAAGACAGAGATCGTGAACAAGTGGTTGGAGGGATATCCACGTAACTACATGTCCAGGAAGCATAAGGCATGGGTAAAGAGGTCTCATTTAGGGGAACATTGTTATAACACCACTTATCACATGTCCATAGGTATGACACCATTCTAAGGATTATACGGCTATGATGCTCCTTCTTTTGTTGACTTGGAATTTGTGGATAGCATGTTTCCCAAAGCCAAGGAATGGATTTAGGACAGCCAGGACATACTTAAATATCTTAAGGACAATCTACATATGGCCCAGAATCAATAGAATATCTATGCAGACAAGCACATGGTTGAGTGCACTTTCAAGATGGGAGACTTGGTATTCTTGAGGCTATAGCCATACCGATAGTCTTCACTGAAGAAAAGTGGTGCAGAGAAGCTTAAGCCATGTTTTTATGGGCCCTACAGGGTGATTCAGAGAGTTGGTGAGGTGGCTTATGAGTTGGAGTTGTTGGAGGGAAGAAATATTCACAATGTGTTTCATGTCTCATGCCTCAAAAAGGATTTGGGACAACAAGTCACTACTTCGGCAGAGTTGCATATGTTTGATGAGGAGGGACAGCTAGTATTGGTTCCTAAGGAGGTATTGGAGGGTTGAGAGAGGAAATTATGGAACAGGGTGATTCGAGAGTACCTCTTCAGGTGGAAATATTTACCAGAAGAGGATTCCACATGGGAAAGTGACCATATCTTGCAACATCTAAATTTGCAATTGCTTGAGGAAAAGCAATCTCAGGAAGGGAGGATTGTAATGTCCCTTTCCAACTGAGTTCTTCTAGAGATTGACGAAATATCCTAAGTAATTCTCGTAGGCTACAGTCAATGGGGAAAAAGGGAATTAATAATTTATTTAATGTCATCGGAGCAAGAATTAATTTAATTTTAAAAGATGACATTGAATAATTAATAAAAAGGTGCTTAAGTGACTATTGGGATAATGAAAAGTCACTTAAATTATTAAAAGGGTAAAAATGGGGAAAAATGGTCAATGAAAGAATAAAAATGGAAAGAGTGGAACCATCTCTCATTATTCACTTATCATTTCAAAAATTGTTTTGAGAGAAATCTTTGTGGATTTTGGACTCTTTGGGATGAAAACCCTAAAGAGCATTTGGGAGATTGGTTTCAGTGGTGAGACTATTCACCCTATTTGGTCATTGGGGGGGGAGTCGTATAGATTTTCCTATTTTTCTTAATCCTTAGGTTCAAAGAGTAATGTCAGGCATCAGGAGTGTTTAAAGAAAATGTTTTAAATGAGTATTTTTCCTACCTTTAGTTCTATAAGAAATGATCTTTAAATGAAATTAATAATAGGACAGTACAGAGGTTGTATTTCATTGTCTGATTCACAATTATAATATCAAATGGTGTGTGTTATCCCCTCTTTTTAGGGATAAATAGGAGATCATGTCTCGAGGCCCACAGGTCCTAGACATGGAGTACCGAGAGAAAGATTGACCTGAGCATGGCCCTGGAGGGCCCACCTTTTCTTCTTACATTGTCTTTGTCTTGTCAGCAGTAGTAGCATCCATCACCATCGGCTTGGTCCTGTATCAGAAGAGTTTCTTTCTCCATGAGGTAATTGGTTCAGGTATCATGGTATGTGTCACTTTTGATCATTGAAACCTTTGAATATATGTGTCTGATTCCTTTTATCTCTAACAACTGATTGGATATTACATTTTCCCACTTGACCATGTTTAGGGGGATTGACAGGGTGCCCTAGCAAGCCTGTGTATGTAGGTTTTGGTTTTCCACTGGGGGGATTTCTAAAAATCCATCGTCGAATCCCATCATAGCACCACTCTTACATCTTGTTTCTTGCTCACCTATCTCATTCCCCTTGTCCAGGCATTGAGTTGACCTATTTCAGGACTGCACCTCACCTTGTGGGAAAAAGGGGCTAAAGGCCCAGAAGGTAAAAGAAAGCTGGTAAAGATAAAAGCCTAAGAATAAACCTCAAGATGCTTCGCCCAGGGATCCCCAAGAAAGCAATAAAAAGCTTCTCAGCAAGAAACAAGTGGGACCCAAAAAAATAATAAAACAAAACCTAATCAGAGGATAAGGGGTCTCATCATGAGCCATCCTATTAGGTTCGTGGGTACCTAGCAGTATGACATTGCCACCAGCTGGTTACCATGCCAGGGCAGTGACTCTTGGTTGCATGGCCAAGGGAAAGGGGGTCTCATCACGAGCCAACCTTCTCATCTTTGCGAAAGTACTTGTGGGTAACATTGTCAGCTCTGGTCACCATGCCAAGGCAGTGTCCCCTAATAAGCTTTTGAACAAAAAAAACAAATAAAAGAATAAAAGGAATACAAAGAATAAAGGCAAGAATGGGCTTGGAAAAAATGCATCCATGACAGGGACAAACCTTCTACAAAGGCACCCACAGGTAACACATTGCATCCTTGGCCCTTACTGCACCCACATGCTTGGACATCCCCTAACCACATCATCCACTTACATGGCTTGGATGAGGTCTCTCT
>WSFP011368452.1:0-31747 GCA_009831015.1 Picea engelmannii
AAGGCCATTCTGGACCTAGGGTGCACCAAGAATTGTGATTTGAAGTACTTTTGGACTATTGAAATTTACTGGCATATTAAACTCTCATGGATCAGAGCATGAAGCCATAAGTGGGGGAATTGAGACATCTCCCTCGGATAATGGATGCATTGAAACGACATGTCATTATGCTTATCACTATGGGATCTTGGCTTGCCAAAAAACAAGGAGGGGTTTTCCAGATTGAGAGTGACAAAGGAGCCTAAACCTTTGTCGGGACTCTTCGCCCAAAGGCTCAGTATGAAGTAGCCAATCCCTTAGAGGTGCCCCGAGTTCCTGCTCCTAATGAAGATTAATTCAGTTACAACTTCTATGATTTGTTAGATAGCAGTCATAACAATCTTTTACAATTATAAGTTAGGTGTCTCAGGAAGTATAGAGAAGAGATACTCTTATAATCATAGTTTTGTTATATTTTTGGAAGTTGGCATGGTTTTCCTCTAGGAAGGACAATAGTATGGTTGGACAAAGATGTCTATTTGGCTCTCATGGTCATTCTGCTATTGATGTATATTTTGCAAAAAAAGACCCCTTCTTACTTACAAAAAATATATACATATCTATTTTATTTTGAATAGGTAAGGATGTTACTACTACACATTACTTTCATTGAAAACAAGATGTATTCTTATATTCTACCTTATTCAAAAAATAGTTTAACACTATATGAAAAATAATTTAGCATTATCTTTTTAAATGCAAAGAAAAATTGTATTTTGTATTTTCTTGGCTCAAACAATAGATGCATTGCTTTAGTTGATTCCTTGATTGATGCAAGAGCATCCAAAGAAAGTCAAAGGATAAGCATGCATAGTGTGTACTAGGAATAAATAGAATGAATCTATAAAGGAATGCAATGGAATGTGTTTCTACAAAATAATGTAGGATCAATGCACAATTTGAGAAGGGGTAGAGTTAGCACACAATTTCAACCTCGAGGAGGAAGGCATACTAGAGATTTAAAAAAAATAAATTCAAAGGACAAGTGAACAAAAGTTTAGTGCACATGGACGTGAATTAAAGGGAGCCAACATACAATTACATTAAGGAGCACAAAAAGAATGTAAATGCATTGCAAAATAACCTATGAATAACATTGTGACATGCTGTAGATTGCACAAAGGGAACAATGCAAATGGAGGAAAAATAGTTAGATTTAAAAATGAAGTGGTAAGAAGTTGAAGGATGGATAGATTATTAGAGCAATAGAATATGAAGAGTGGGGAGGTTAAATAGATATAAATGGAAGTAGAAGAGGGAGCCAAATTCAATTGGATAGATTACACACACACATAGAGAACTCTTGAAAGTTCTAACCTGTACATTATATAATCTATTATATCATTATCCATATAAATATATCTTACCCTTGAATTGTGTATTTGGTTTTGTGTGTATTTGATTGTTAGCTTGTGTTAATTCCATCCATGTGACATGATTTTCAAATCATTGTGTGGACAAGTTTGTCAAATTTGGATCACCATACCTTTATTGTGTCATTTGGTGTCAAACCAGGGCTTGATCTATGGAAGCGAGAGAATTGAGATAAGAATAGGTGCTTACATAGGGACAAAGTGTTAACTTTCGAGGTTACTCTGAAAGTGTTTACACCATGTTGGGATGCTTCATGAGATTTGGGGTACATGGTGTATGTTCATCCCCTAGAAGATCTGATATGGATTGGCACATGAGAGATAGTTCTAGATGGATTTGCATAGTTGAGATACCTTGCTTAGTGGATGTTTGACCTCAGATGGTTGTCGACTTAGAATTATTCCCTTATGCATTGTAATTCTATTGATAGTTTGGCGGATTCCCTTCACTAGGGCCCCATGAAGCATCCACTTGCTCGGAGAGCGCCCTACGTGGGATGAGGTGTGTTGTGCAAATTGAAGGAGGGAATCAAACCCTAGTTGACATGTAGAAGCTTGGATTCCTATTCCAAGGATTAGAGATGGCTCAATGATGCTTGGGGATTTGACAATATTCTTGTAGGGAAAACTGACCCAATGGAGTGCATTGCTTAGGAGGATCGATATATTCCATGGAACCTTTTGATGAAGGGATGAATACTTAATTTTCTTAGCTACATCATCTTGGAGCCATATTGTGCACAACATCACCTTGGAGCATGACCCATGTACTTTAGAGTGTAGCCTCTCACTTATGTTGGCCTACAAGTGCTCATTATAGGTTACTTGTAAGGGATAAGGCCCACATTGTATTGTTGGCCTCCCTTACCTCTCATATAAATAGAGGAAGTAGAGATTATTTCCATTCATATATAGTTATTCACTCACTTGTATTCACTCTTTTGATGAGATGTGACCTAGAGAAGAGTGTGCACTAGCCCCCCCCTCTCTCTCTCTCCTCACTAGGGTTTATTGGTCTTCTTAAAGCATCTTGGAGGTCTAGGGTTATGGTTTTCCCCTTAGAGTTTAGAGATTAGGGTTTTGTCATAAAATCCTAGGGTCGAATTGTGAAAATGAGGAGAGAACATCTTTCCTTAGAGGATGTATTGGAGTGATTCTTGCATATTGGATCTTCTCGACTGCTAGGGTTTTGTTGATTTACCCTAGCTCTAAGAAGATTTGTACTAGTTGGGAGAGAAGGAAATGGTATGTATGTGTACTTCATCTTAAGCATATTAATGAAGTTTCCAACTATCCAAAACTTGTGCAATTCCTAGATTTGATTTTCAGCTATATATGTTCTTTATGCATTGTTTTTTTACAACCATATATGTCTTGTTGACTTGACATAAGTAAAAGGATAATTGTTAAGTGGTTTGATATCTATGTCAAGAATATAAGGGGTTGATTTTGATACTGTCATATTGTTGTTGTACTAATATAAAAGAGTGTTTTTAGATCTGGTTACTGGCTTATAAGTTGCCCTAAAAGCGTTGAAATTTATTCCTTTAGTTTGGTATATTTTCTCCTTGAATTGTCGAGAAGTTTGGGTTGTTTGGAAATGAAACCAGTTTGTACTCTTTTTGTTGTTGTTTTGTACATTTTTTTACAACAACCCTAAGGATGAAAATTCACATGGATAAGATTCGAGAAACCTTCTAGGTTGAAGGTGAAATTTCTATTTTGCATTGAATTTTGAATTTCAGGAAATTTCCACATGGTATCAGAGCTTGTTATGGTTGAGATCACTCTTGAGTAAGAGGGAGTTTGTATTTTAGCTAGAGTTTACCTGGGATAGGTACTTGACCTAGTTGGGGTCATTGGGTGAGAAACCCTGGGTTGCTTGGGAAATCATTTGTACCCTAGATTTTTTTTTGTCTATTTCATATACTGCTAATTTTGTGCACTTAAGACTTGTTCAGGATGTTACATATTATTTTTTTCACCTTTGTGACCACTGATGATATGTGTATTTCATATTTCTCTGTTCCCCGAATGCTATTGAAGAAATAAGACTTTCCCTGGTAAATGGAACCATCTTTTCCTTATTGAAAAACCCTATCAAGGAAGATTGTTGCACCTTGCCATTATTAAGGGTGCAACGATCCCCAATAGTTGCATGCTACACCACAGTGGCATGTGACATCGTCACAGGTTGCTCATGTTGAGGGTGCGACGATGCTCAAACAAAGGAAAAAGGTGAATTTCTCGAAGGTTCTAGAATGGAAACTTTGAAAGGATGAGGTGGCCTTCGATCGTTTGGATCTCACACGCTTCTTTGATTTAGTGGGATCATCCTAATCTCTTCATCCATCCCTCTTTACTTTATATAAGGAGGGATCTCTCATGGGAAAAGTTATTTTGGCTTATGTATGAAGAATTCTGCTAAAGATTGTGTCTATTATAGCTTTGCTTTTTCTTTCCAAGTCAGGTTGTGAATACTCTTCATCAAAAGCATTGGAGAAAAGGTGTGTGTGTTGAGGCAAAGGGACATTGGAAGGGACCTTGCAACATCAAGGCATAGGTTGTATTCTTCACTTTCATCAATATAATGCAGTAATACATTTGTTCCCTATAAAAGTGTCTCCATTTTTATTGCATAACTCCTTGATCTTATGCATATGTTTCATTGGAATATATATATTTTTGCCCTCTCTTTGTTGGTTTGTGTTTCTTAACAGGTTCAACATCCCGCAAACCTTAATATGGAGCAAAGACAACACTATCAAGGATCAAACAACGTTTAAACATTATGTCGTTTATCCATCATTGAACTAGTATACATTACAATGGAAATCTAAGGAGAAGTTTTTATTCTGTCATGTTTTGTTATAATTTATTGTTGAAGTTAGGGAGATTAGTTTGTGTCAACACTTACCAATTTGTCCAGTAACAAAATTGGCGACCATACTGGGGAACATCCTCTTTTGGTCTTTGCTTATTTTTTCTTTTGTCTTGCCTTATTTTGTTGATTTTTCATTCTCCGAGTCACTCGGTGATCCAAGTTGACTCTCAGATCTTGAAAGTTCATTGAAAAACCCTGTCATCTTTTTAATTTTTCTCTAGTTTCAGTCATCATCGCACCTTACTTTGAAAACCATTGCGACGTCATCGCACTTTGTCCTTCTACTCCCTATGATGATATCTAACATCGCACTGTGTCACACTATGACCTGTGACGATTTCTGAAGAAATATTTTTGAGTGGCAATATTTCTCTTTACCTATATTTTTTTATCATTTCTTGAGGTGAATTTTTGGTTCTGTTGAATGATCGTTCATAGCCTGGTTTACAATTTTTAGTTGATCTTGATCATTTTTCAACTTTTGAAGGTCTTTCTCATAAGCTTCAAAGTTCTATCTTTCACTTCTTGTTGCAAGGGTATAATCTCTGGGTTTCATCCCTGAGTGCTTGTCAGTCAAGTTTTTAATGATATTTTATGAGTTTTTGATTGTTGTTGATTAGAAAATGAATCTTGATTTCATTAAACAAATAAGTTTTCTTGTTTTTGCATTTTTGGTTGTATTGTTAGTTAAGTTTGGGGAATTGCGTTGTGAGTGCATTCATTTTCTTGAACAAGTTTTTATTTTTCCCTGATTCAGATCTCTGTTTTTATTGAAAATAAAAAGAATTGAAAATTATCTTTCCATTCGTAGTGTTTACAAAATACTTTTTGCATTCTAGCTTTTGTTTAAAAGAGAAAATTGGAAAATTTTATTACTTTGATTGTTTGATATCAAGATTATTCAAAGTTTAAAGGAATTATTATCTTGCAACTTGTTGTATTTTGGCGAAAGGAAAACCTTCTCTCTTATGTAATTAGAGTTCATCAAACAAAAATAATTTTTTTTTTTGAATAAAAAAGAGTAGAGACTAATATATTAATTTCCAGAAAAGAGGGGAAACCAAAAACACCATGTCTACCAGTTGTCTGGCCGTATAAGCGGAAACCAAGACAGCTGGCTATCTATGCAGTCTACGAGACAGAAAAACTGGCTACCATCTGTCTTTCCTGAAGGAAACCAAGACATTTGGCAACCATTGGTCTAAGAAAAAACATAGAGTTTTAGAGTTACAAAATAATGGCTTCTAGCCATGACTAGCCTGCGGGAAACCAAGAAAAAGACTGAAACTATTGACTGTGACATTTACCCAATGGTATTTGCAAAATCCATGTCACCTTTTCCGTCCTTGTCATCGACTTTGGCTATCAACACGAAGGGTTGAGCACATGTTGGGCAACGTTGTCCTGGATGTGTATCTGAGTAGGCATCGTAGAGCAAGTCGACACGTTGGCTGACTAGACTGGTGTGGTGGATTAGGTCCTCCACCATGCTCCTCAGTTCAAAAAATAACGTCAGGTGGTCTGGGTGGAGGAGTGGCAGTTGGACTTGCCCTACCTCTTGCATGGAAGAAAGAGGATGTGGCATAGGATCGATGCCACCCGCCTCCTCCAGACTAACCTCTGTCGGTTTTCCTTCTAGACCGATTGCCTCATCCTCGACTGGCTCGTTTCTTCCCGGGACTTTTGTTGGAGGGATCTCTGTTGCACCTGCGGTCAGTTTTGCCTCCAAATCTGTCGGGATTTATTCAATGATGTAGCAGGGGGGGAAATCGACCAAATGGGATTCTCCTCTTTGAGAGCCTTGATGAATCTTGGTGGCCAGTTGGGTAATTTCCTCTAGAAAACAAGTCGGTGAGTTCCAATTTTCTGGAACGGTGAATAGTAGGTGGGTTGGGGGGACTTGAATGGGTTCGTCCGGGATGATTTCTTCAATGTTGGCCATGGGAGGCATGCCAAGCCTCCTATTTTTGCGGACAATATGTGTTCGTGCCATGGATAATGCCCTCTCGAAATTTTGTTGTCTCTTTCTGTGCGTAGTCGAGGCATACCAGGCAGCCCCCCTGCGGGGCTTGCCTCATTCACGTGGCATGTGGAGGTGCCAAGTAATGTCCCTGGTGGAAATTAGGCAGCTACACTCGCACCAGAGCTCAAGGATGCTCAAATTCGACGACTTCAGCTCGAAATGAGCCCCTTCCTTTCCAAAATCGAAAATATTCATGAGGAGTAATGTGACCAGACCCGCCATTAAGACCATACACTGAGTGCTCTGTGACTCCGTGCCTTTCACGCGCATGAGAGGTCTTGGCTCATCGGCCTGGCTAATCCGGCTTTCTCCCATCCTTAATGGTGAGGGGATGGGAGTTGGTGGCCTGTATTTAAGGCCCGACCAAGTGTTGTTCCACATGTCGTCCCTATGCAAGGTGGCACCCCATCCGAGGCATCGAACAAAAATATTGCATCTCATCTCTCTTTGCATATTTTTGAGTCAAGGTTAGGCACTTCATCAGTTTCATCTCCACTTCCTTTTTTATTAAAACAACAACCCTTAAAATTAAGCGTAATTTTAAAATTTATCTAGTAACTTTTATTTTCTAGAACTCTTGTACACCGACATTAGCTAGGGAATAAAGATTTGGATTAGGTTGTGAGGAATACTCTCCAAAGAATCAAAACAAACAATATCATCTTGTGAATAGGGAGAGTTAAATCCACTTGCTACATTTTGTTTTGGGAAGCCCTTATAACACAAGGGTCAATCACAAGGTCAGATTAAGGTCAGCAGAGTACTCACCCTGTTTTGTTTGTCCTAGTGTAGTGAATGCACGTATTATTGGGGGTCACTTGAGAAGAAAATCCTATGTGGACCTTCTTGAGGAGATTTCGGGATCAAATACACTGCCCTTGCGCATATATCATAATGTCGACTACTTCCACAGGCATCATTGTCGTAATTGGTAACCTTAGTAGCCTACATGTTTAGGGTCTTTACATGAGGTGACTGTGGAGGGGAAAGTCTTCACGGTACCTGTAACTGATGTTGGGTAAACTCACTTGGGATCCTTGGAGGGTATACCCATGGTTATGTGTGGGAGATTGCACCAGGGTGTAAGTCCGTTTAACAGGATGTCAATGTAACGTTTCCACCCACTTTATCCCAACCCCTTCTTATCTTGATCTCATGACGTTGGATTTTGATCACCAACTAGTGATTTTGAAATAAGAAGTTTTGTTTGTATGCTTGATATCTAGATTTTATTAGTGAGTGTTGTTTGTCTTCTCTAGTTGGCCATAGATTTTTTTTATTGTTTATTGGGTGTGGCCAAAATCGACCCTTGTCGTTCACGTAGGATGAAAGGATTGCCTCTAAAAGAACCGAAAGAATACGTCCCCTTGCTTCCTAATTCACAAGAGGGTCCTTCTCCTAAAGGAGTAGTCAATAAAGACGCATCCTCTAAGATCAGGAGTTATATTCCATTGGTTGAACCATCACTCATTGTAAATCCGTTATTGAATACTCCCCAAGACCCTATTTTGCTCAGAATAAATTCTTCCGGAGACGTTGTTGTTGAAGACTATCCTAGAATACCTTCGGGACCTTTCATAGAGTCTGGCACGGGAACCACCATTTCCTAGTGAATCATTTAGAAATCATGTTCAAACTTCTGGATTTTTTAATCCAAGTTCTATCCCAGTCCGTTCTTTGTGGAGAACTTCCTCGAGATGCAATATTTTTTATAAACTAGGTATGATTCCAAACCAACCTACATCACCACACGTACATGTTACTTATACTGCTTATACATTACCTCTAAATCATTTTACTAGCACGAAAAGTAATATTTCCATAGTTTCAGATCCATTGTTGGTTGGTACACACACAATTCTTCCTAGATAGTTCATTAGCTCTACCATAGTCCCACAAGTCGTGCCTTTTTTCTGTCGAAGTTCGGTAACAATTCAAACTCCTATTGGAAAACCACTTTTGTCTAGACCAAATCCATCACTTCTACCTAGGTATAATGCTCTTAGTAGCTCTATTACTAACCCTACCCAGGGTCCATCTGGAGGACCTAGTATTTTTGTTCCACCAGGGTATAATATGTTAGCGGTTTTATTCCTAATCCTACCCAGGGTTTATTCGGAGGGCCTATTATTCCTCCACCACCTGGAGGATATAATCTTCCTGGACCAAGTAGCTCCAATCTACTTGGAGGCACAATTCATCCTGTTACTTCTAGTTTTCAATTTCCTGTTGGAGGATACTCATCTGGGGGTCCACCCCAAGTTGGGGTCAACCTCAAGTTGGAGTACAACCCCAAGTTGGGGGGAACATTCCAGTTTCCGGGAAATCTATGCATGGATTACAAACCCAACCTTGGAGTTTTCCTTTTCAAGGAAATCAACAACTTCCTGGGGGGGAAACTCCTCAAACAAATTCTTTTGTACCCTCTTATCCTGGGCATCATTTTCTAGGCATTGTAAACCCTACCTGGGGTCAATCTTTCCAATCCAATGCTCATTTCCAAGGAGGCATGCCAAATCAATATGCTAATGTTGGCTACTTGACTCAAAATCCTCCTCAACCGAATTTGACTGGACCCTCTAACTATTTGCAAACAGATTGTGGTCCTACTCTTATACCTTCGGGATTACCTCCCCAGAGTTATCAGTTTCCTCAAGTTAACAAAAAATTGTCATTTCTAGATACTTTGGATCTTCTAGATTTGTCTCAAATTTTGAATGATCCTATCTTACATTCTCCTTTTTGGCCGGTTATACCTACTAAATTATCGTCGGACATACCAAAGTTTGACGGTCGATTAGGAGAAGATGCAAACAATCATGTCATGACTTTTCATCTTTGGTTTTCATCCAACTCCTTGATGGACAAATCCATACGATTACGTCTTTTCCAAATGGTACATCAAATTTTCGAGAGGTTTCTTCAATGATTTCAACACCTTAGCCATGGATTTCTTGACACATTACCAACTGTCGATACGGTATGAGACAGGAACAAAAATTTTAAGTTCATTTAAACAATTCTCTTCTACCCACGTCTTTGATCATATTCATGAGTGGAGGAGGAGACGACGATTAATAAAAGTTACTCTTCCGGATCAATTATTGGTTGAGTAGTTCACAAATTCACTCATCGTTCCTATAGCACATGATGTTTTCATGGGAGGTGTCGTCACTAAAGAACATATGATCAGTCGTGCCCAATACTTGGATCTCATTTATTCTCAAATGGGGACATTGTATGACTTGATCCCTGACGCTCCTTGCCCATCTACAAATCCAACCCCAACGCTTCCGGTAGCATCTCATATTGTTGATGGTGTGATTAGCACTTTTCATACAGTGACTCAAACAAAACAAGTCAATCATTCCAATCCCAAACCTACTACCAGTGTACAAAATGCTACTCCTCCTGTTTCTTCTCCCGATAAAACCTCCGAGGTGAATACGGTCCAGTCTACGACTACCAGTAAATATCAAAATAAGAAGAAAGGGAAGGGTAAGAATAAAGAGGATAAAAATAATAATCAATAACCAGATAAACCAAAAACTCAACCTGTTGAGGATAAAGAAAAGCGAAAACCTCGTTATCCTTACCTTATTTGTGGCGAGGACCATTATACGAAAGAGTGTCCAAGATGTGCATAAGTTACTTGATTCCTTCAAGGAACCAGGACTCCCCCCTATGCCTACCATTTTGTGACAAAATTTTCCTTCTCAACAACAGGCCCAACTGGTTATTCATGACCAACCTTCTCCCTCTACCAGCTCTTAAGTGCTTATGTGTACTGGTGATTCCAAGAAAAACGATGTTGTAGTCGCTATTTGAACCAAATTTTATTCTCCTTCTAAAGAGAAGGTTGACGATCAACCTCCTCCATTGGCTCTGCCTCCCAATGGTCCTCTTCATCTGGAATGACCTAATCCTGATACATTCATCCATCTACCTCCTAAGGGCGTTGTTCGTAAGTCGTCATTTAACCCACATACACATGCAATTCAAAACTACAGTATTGTAGAAGATCTTGCACAAGCACCATCTGTGATGTCGACTCTCGAAGTCCTTCAAAGTTGTCCTACTCAATGAAAGGAATTGTTAAAGGATATTGGTGGAATCGATCTTACTGATATGAATTTGATAATCTTTGACTTGGAGGATCACATCCCAAGACTCCCTCATCAATTAACTTTTCAAATACAAGTAATTGTGGAAACAAATAATATTTGTTGAACAATTGTTGATGAAGGGGCTTCGACTTACATAATGTCTATCACCTGTTAGAAAGCCATTGGCTCTCTTGCTCTTACCGAGTCACACAACATGTTAAAATATTTTAATGGTATAGGGTATAAACCTTATGGTGTTCTTCCTACATTATCTATTGTGTTAGAAGGAAAATCAGTTACTGTTGAGGTTGAAGTGTTCGATGCACCTCTCAATTATAACCTCTTACTTGGCCGTAGTTGGATTGATGCTATGCACGCATTTGTTTCTAATCTTTTCCATGTGATACATTTTCCTCACCAAGGTAAAGTGGTTATAGTAGATGAACTCGCCTTTTTTAGTTCTGATTCGTGCACTAGTAATGTTCCATTTATAGCAAAAACACCTCTTGGTTACGAGAATGTCGGTGTAGGTGTTTTGAAAGATTCATAGTTAATGGGAACTTTCCCCATTCCACCACCCGATGTTCCTCCTCCTCTCATCGCTTCTATTAACATGATTTCAACCAGTGTTGGTGAAATCCCTAAGTCCTATGACCCTTGGATAGTACCTAGATTAGAAGAATGTCCTTGTTATGGTGACCAAATGCCACTACGTCCAGTTGAATTGGCTTATCAAGATATTCAATTGACATATCCTTCTTCTCACTCTCCCTTTGATACGTCTCCTAATCCATTTCACATGATATTTCACACTTATGAAACAATCATGGCAGTTATGTCTGTGGAAGACACACCATGGGATGATGGACATTATTGTTCTATCCTCTTCCATGAACCTGAGACTATCGAGAGTTATCGATGTATTTCTAATCCATCCAGAGTTATTGATTTCCCCCCAGTTTCTGAACCAACATGTGATTTTTTGTATGAAGGAAACTTGGGAAATATTTCACCCACTATCCCTCTAGATATTTTGATTAATCCTAGAATTGTGGAAAATGTTCACATAGGTGCCTCATGTTCTCTCGATGAGATCCAAAATTACAAGGCCCTTTTCCAAGAATTTTATGATGTATTTTCTTGGAGTTATGAGGAAATGCCTGGAATTGATCCAGATATCGTTGTACACGAAATTAAGGCATACCCTAACCCTAAGCCCATTCGACAACGATTTCACCCAGTTCATCCACAAAAAGTCGTTGCAATGAAACTTGAAGTTGAGAAACTTCTTAAAGTTGGTTTTGTCTACCCTGTAGCATTGACTGATTGGGTTTCCAATCTTTTTCCGATCATGAAGAAACAAGGAACAATCTGTCCGTGTGTTGATTATAGGGATATTAAAAAGGATTTCCCTAAAGATAATTATCTAACCCCTTTTGTTGACCAGATCATCGATGACTTTGCCAGAAGTGAAATTTTATCTCTGATGGATGGATTTTCCGGCTATAATAAAATAAAAAATTTACCCATGGATCAACACAAAACTGCCTTTATTTGTCTTTGGGGTACCTTCACGTACCGTAAACTCCCTTCCAGTCTCAAAAATGTTGGTGCGACTTTTCAAAGAGCTATGTCTTATGCCTTTCACAATATCAAGCATATTGTACAACCTTATCTTGATGATTTACCGACGCATTCCATGCATCGTCAAGATCACCCGACACACTTAAGAGTTATTTTCTTCTGGTGTCAGTATTACCATATACGATTGAATCTGCATAAATGTGTTTTTTGTATGGAGTTTGGACAACTTGTATAATTTATTGTTTCCACACATGGGATTAGAGTGGATCCGTTGAAGGTCAAAGCCATCATCAATCTGCCTCCTCCTTCTACCTTATGCCAACTCCAAAGTTTTCAAGGGAAGGAAAACTTTCTACGACGATTCATTCCTAACTATGTCAAACTAACGAAAGGTTTCACTTGACTTCTTAAAAAGGGTCATGATTTTTTTTGGTATGACATCGCTAACAAATAATTTGACACTTTAAAACTTGCATTAACCCGCACACCGCTATTATATCCCCCAGATTACAGTCGAGATTACTTCCTATATTTGGTTTCTTCGGATCATACCATCACCATGGGTTTGGTCCAAGAGGATGATTCACATGAAAAACATGCCATTTACTATTCAATTCAGAGTCTTACGACCACCGAAATCAAATACATGCATGTGGATAAATTGGCTTTGGCAGCTGTTCAAGTTGTCCAGTGTTTTCGTCACTATATCTTATTGCGCAAAACCACAATTATTTATGATTGCAAACCTATACAAAATATTCTTGCACGATAATTTCTAGGGGGAAAATACTCCAAATGGATTGTGATTCTCCAGAAGTTTGATTTGGAGTTTGAGAAATCTAAGTCAAAGAAAGCTTTTGGTCTTTGTTGAGTTGATATGTGACCTTCTCTCCGCTGATACAAAAAATGTGGCAGAAGATTCTTTTCCTGATGAATCTCTCTTTCTGATGAGTTCAAATGATATATGGTATGGAGACATCATCATTTATCTCCAAACCCAATATTTCGCCTGATATATCTCGTGTAGATCGTCGTCGTATTAGGTATCAATCCCATCAATATATTGTCCTTAGTGATACCCTTTACCATCGTGGTATTGACTCCATGTTTCGACAATGTCTGACATATGATGAACCTTATAAAGCACTAAATGACTGTCATTATGGAGCATGTGGTGGTCATATTTCTGGATATGCTACTGCCCAAAATATCCTACGAGTTGGTTACTTTTGGCCTTCGCTTTTCAAGGATTGCATTCCCGTAGTTAAGAAATTCCATTCTTGTCAAACCTATAATAATAAGATTCGATATTATTCTGCTCCTCTCTATCCTATAGTTTTCGTTGGTCCATTTTCTAAATGGGGAATTGACTTCATGACATGTAACCCTCAATTGGTCGGGGGGCATGGATACATCATTGTATTTGTGGATTATTTCACTAAGTGGGCTGAGGCGATGCCTACATTCGATAACATCGAGAAAACTACGAAAATTTTCATATTCAATCATATCATCACTAGGTTTGGTGTCCCTCAAGCCATCATCACTAACCATGGCACCCATTTTCACAATTTTATGATGTGTGATCTTACCGATAAGTTGGGTTTACAACATGAAAACTTTGTTGGTGATTACAATTGCGTGAGACATCCTCTAGGACACAGACTTGAGAGAGAGCCCCGAGTTGGGTGTGTGGTTCCTATCTGAGATAGAACTGGAATGTTGTGCTAGCCTCCTCCTTACAAAGAGTTGAGATGAACTCCAAATGATTCTCCTGGGTAACGCAGTGAGAAAGAAGATCTATTGAGTTAGATGTGCCTATGGCCGACCACAGGTGAATGTGTGAAATCCCATGAGTTGGGTGCATCATTCTGAGACAAAGATGAAACAATGTATTAGTCTCATCTGAGCAGAGAGTTGAGATGATGAACTCCAGATGACCCTCCTGTGTAACGCAGTGAGAAAGAAGATCTGCTAAGTTGGACGTGCATGTGGATGAGCACATGTGAACATCATCCTAGTGGCTGAGCATTAGTGAGTGTGGTTCTCCTGTGAGACGCAGTGAGATAGAGAGACATCCCTATGGCTGAGCACAGATGGATGTGAGCCTAGTGGCTGAGAAATAGTGGGTGTATGAGATCCCTTGCTATATTGTTCAAGAGTCAGGCTTACTTGTAACCGTATTTGTTATGTAAAGGGTATAGGTCGGCCCCACCTTAATGTAAAAGATAATTAATGTAAAAGACAATTAATATAAAAGATAATTAATGTAAAAGATAATTAATATGGTAATCGTTAATTATATTTTGAGTTATTGAGGTCGTCCTTATTGTGCCAATAGACACATCATTTGATGTGACAAGTCTTATATAAATAAAGGTGAATCCCCATTTATGAAACACACTTATCATTGTGTCATCTCATGATTTCATAAGTTGTGGTCTGAAATTGTGAGAATTGCAGCACCCTCTTCTGTGCTAAGTTTGGTGATGGTGTGGGAGGTATTTCTCTTGAATAATTTAGCAAAGGATTGGTTGGGTTCTCTTCCCTTGTTGAGAAGGGTTTCCCAGGATACTTCTTGTGTTCTTGTGCATGGTTATTCTACTTGTGATATTGTTTTGTTGTAGTAGTTATGGTTCAAGTAAAAGTTAAACAAGAAATTTAAGGAAAATGCATGATCCATGGCTCATTGAAAATTCAACATGGTATCAGAGCAGGATTGAAGAAGATCATTACACATTAACGTTGAAGGTAAGGGCTTCCAAAACTTTGATGTAGGTGTGAAGAGAAGAGGGTCATAACTCTCTTTAAAATTTTGTGGTAGATGATTAGGTCGGACCCCTCTTAATTTCAATGTGAATATTGAGGTTGGCTGCAGGCCTAGCCGAGCACTGTTTGAAATGATGTGACAAGTAACAAGGTTGTCGCAGTGACATCCTAACAACAAATCCGTAAGGCTACTAAAACCCTGACACCCTAAGGATGCCACACTAGCACCCTAACAACAGATATGTAATAGAAGGAAAGGGTCGAACCCTCTTTTAAAATTTGGTGGTACCCCACCACTAGCTCAAGGGAAGGATTGAACCTCCCTTAATTTTCTGTGGAAAGGAATAAGGTTGGTTGTAGCCTAGAAAGAAAGAACCAGACCTTAAAAAAAATCCAAAGATGGTCCCAGGACTGCTAGCCTAGGCCAAGCCTTGTTTAGGGTCTCCTAAAGCATGACGGTAGGATGGTTAAAGTTTTCACAGCAAGGAAGAACAAGGAAGAGCCCAAATCTAAATTCTGAGTTATATCCCAACTGATAATTTTGATTTTTTTTTTTTCAAATAATGATCAGTGTTTTACTGAAGCAACATATTATTTATTCTTCATACATCAAGGGCTACATAAAGCATGTGTTCTTGCCTATGATGTTCCATCTACTCGTGAAGTTCTTTCAACTATTGACATCTCAGATATATGCAAATCATTATGAATGTTCAATATCTAGAGACTTCTCAAGAAGCCAAGGATACAAATAAGGCATTATGAGACTTATAATAAGTTGCAAAGTTTGAGAATGGAAGAAGATGACTTAGTTACAGATCACCTCTCTAGACTAAAAAATAGAACTTTTAAGAGATCAACTTATTGATATGGGTGACAAGATTGAAAAAAAAAGTGAAGGAATAAGCCTTATGAAGATTATGAAAATTTCAAACTTGATTTTGAAATAAAGCAAAATGTAGGAAACCGGATCTTTGGCTAGAAAGGAGACAAAAGAGGAAATTTAAGACAACAACAATGGTTTCTTGAAGTTTTTGGTCTTAAATATTTGTGCTAGCAGCTCAAGGGTATTTCAGACAATCAATGCATTGGATGACAACAAGGAGTTTCTCATTATTACTTATGTCATCTACAAACAACAATAAAGCCTTGATTACAATCTTGATCTATAAGGTTGATGCAAAGACTTGTATAGTACAAGGTGGCTACAAGGGAAAACAAGTCTGGTTATAGAATATAGCAGTGGTAGGTGGCCACAAGAAGCTACAACAACATAATGTGCCTTCTAGTCTATGACAAACAAGAAAAACCTCCATCGATGAACACTCTCAGGCATGCACTTGTATATATATTATTTGCATCATTGTCATAAGGGTACTTGCAGGAGGAAGGAACCCATGGTGCAATCATAGATCCAGAAGGATCTTAGTGCATCTAGAGGAGCAACACACTCGAAGTGAAGACTCCAGGTTTCATTGTTTTAAATTATCATGCCTATAACCTACATTTCTAAGGTTGCTACATTACAAGTAGGTGTTGTAGTTGTGAAAACCATCCTTAAAATGTTTTGATTCTAGAGATGTAATCATGAATCTCCACTAGGAGATATTCTTGTCTTGTTTCCTTTCGTTTGTTTTCTTGTTCTAGGTAGGTTAACAACAAAGGAAGATGCTTATCCTTCAGACTTCAGAGGGAGTCACTTGACTCAGAAGGAGTCAAACCAATTGAGAAAGAGAGAAAATACCTTCTTCCTCTTCAACAATCCAAAGGGAGATAACCATTGATATAGTTGATCCAAGTTGTTCCAGTTGATATTCCCAGGGACTTTACAGTAGGCCTTACAAGGTCTGTCTAGGCTTGACAAACTCTGCAAGAGGCAAAAAGACATGCAGCTGATGGAAGTATCAAGAAATACAAAACGAGACTTGTAGTCAGAGGATTCTCACAATCAGAGGGAGTGAACTATGATGAGACATATTGGTCCAATAGCCCAATGCACTTCCATATGTACTACCATCCATGAGTTGGAAACTACATCAGATAGATGGAATCTTGATGAAGTTTGGGTTTCAGCAAGAGTGTTGCCGATCCAAACCTATACTATTACATTGTTGGTGACAAGAGCTTGATTTTGATGACTTATTCAAGAAGTCGTGTTGTTACAATCAAGCCTTGACTCCTGATTTCAAGATGAAGGATCTGGGTATGATGCACTACTTCTTGGGACAAGAAGCATGACAGAGGACCAATGAGACTTTTTCCTAAGTCAAGGAAAATATACAGTGGAGATATTAAAGAAGTTCAGTATGAAAGAATTCAAATCCATGTCTACACCGATGGTGATGAATTTGACGAAATCTAAATGATGATGATTCAGACGAGATTGATTCACATGTATACCAATAGCTGATTGGATAGACTTGATATATGTTATGCAATGAAGGTGCTTAGTCAATCCATGAGTCAGTAGAGAGAGAATCACTGGATAGCAGTAAAGCATGTATTGAGATATATATGTGACACATTTGGATATGGCCTGAGATATGCCTCCAGTGTGAACTTGAGTTTGCAGGGATATGCCGATACAGATTGAGCAGAGAATACAATGGATCGGAAGAGAAAATATGGTTTTTTTTTTCCTTGGGGTTTACCATGGTTTCCTGGTGTAGCAAGAAACAAAGCTCTGTGGCCTTGAGTATCACAAAAGCAGAGCATATAGCATTGAGTGTGGCAGTCCACGAAGTAGTGTGGCTTCGCAATCCTTTGAAAGAATTATTTGATCATGAGATGGATTCTATTATTATAACAAGAGTTGTGTGAATATCTTTGAGAATCCTGTGTTCGAAACACGTTGAGATAAAATATCAGAGACATGGTGCATAGAAAAGAAGTACACGCGCAGTACCTTCCTACACCTGAGAAGATTGCATATATCTTCATCAAACTACTTGCCAATAGGAAGTTCAAGTACTTCCGTGAGAAACTGACTTGGTGGAGAATACCTCTCTAACTGAGAGGGAGTGTTGATGACTATAACCAAGACAAATTTTGAGTACTTCCATGCGAGACTTGGCCTGATGGAGAATGTCTTCCTAGTTGAGAGGGAGTGTTGATGATTATAGCTGCGTGAGACATCCTCCAGGACATAGACCCAAGAGAGAGCCCTTGAGTTGAGTGTGTGGTTCCTATCTGAGACATAAATGGAACATTGTGTTGGCCTCCTCCTTACAGAGAGTTGATATGAACTCCATATGATTCTCCTGTGTAACACATTGAGAAAGAAGATCGGTTGAGTTAGACGTGTCTGTGGCCAAGTACAGGTGAATGTGTGAAATCCCATGAGATGGGTGCATCGTTATGCGACAGAGATGAAATAATGTATTAGCCTCCTCTGAGCAGAGAGTTGAGATGATGAAATCCAGATGACCCTCATGTGTAACGCAGTAAGAAATAATATTTTTTGAGTTGAAAGTGTCTATGGATGAGCACATGTGAACATGATCCTAGTGGCTGAGCACTAGTGAGTGTGGTTCTCCTGTGAGATATAGTGAGATAGAGAGACATCCATGTGGCTGAGCACAAATGGATGTGCCCCTAGTGGTTGAGAACTAGTGGGTGTATAAGATCCCTTGTTATATTTTTCAAGAGTCAGACTTACCTGTAACCATATTTTTTATGTAAAGGGTACAAATCGGCCCCACCTTAATGTAAAATATAATTAATGTAAAATACAATTAATATAAAAGATAATTAATGTAAAAGATAATTAATATGGTAATTATTAATTATATTTTGAGTTATTGAGGTTGGCCCTATTGTGCCAATAGACACATCATTTGATGTGACAAGTCTTATATAAATAAAGGTGAATCCCCATTGAGGAAACACACTTATCATTGTGTCATCTCATGATTTCAGAAGTTGTGGTATGAAATTGTGAGAATTACAACACCCTCTTGTGTGTGAAGTTTGGTGATGGTGTGGGAGGTCTTTCTATTAAAGAATATAGCAAAGGATTGGTTGGGTTTTCTTCCCTTGTTGAGAATGGTTTCCCAGGATACTTATTTTTTTCTTATGCATGGTTATACTTCTTGTGATCTTGGTTTGTTGTAGTAGTTATGGTTCAATTAAAATTTAAGGAAAATGCATGAGTCATAGCTCATTGAAAATTCAACAAACTCAACCCCTTATTATCCACATGACAATGGCCAAGTTGAAGCAATCAACAAATTTTTAACCACTATGATTTGATGGATGGTATGGATTCATAAGTCAAGTTGGCATACAATGCTTTTTTTGACATTATGGACATATCAGACGTCGGTTAAATATTCTTCGAGGTTCACGCCTTTCCAATTAGTGTATGGTATCGAAGCCATTTTGTCAATTGAATGTGAAATTCCATCTCTGAAGCTAGCCGTCAAAATTCTCCCCAACACCGCAGTCGAAGAATAATGTATGTTGTATTTAACAAAATTAGACGAGACTCATTGTGATGTTGAGTTAGTAATAGAAACTCAGAAGAAACGTGTTAAGACTCAATACAACAAACATGTTAAACCTCATGTTTTTTTAAGGAGATTTGGTTCTCTTTTATGACCAAGATCGTGACTTGTTGGGGGCAGGTAAATTCAAGCCCATGTGGCATGGTCCTTATATCGTTAAATGAGTATTAGAGAAAGGGGCTTACGAGTTGGTTGATTATGATGGAATTCCTTTGGTTGAACCCATAAATGGATTTTACCTAAAGAAGTATTATTCTTAAAATGTTTTGCATGAGTGCTTTGTACTTTAATGTATCATACTCTAGTGTGATTTTTGTCATTTCTTTTTCTTACCTCAAACTTCTTACCTTGCCTTGTGCTTGGTTTCCAGACATCATTTTTCTCTCTTCCTTATATTGGCTTTGCTGATGGTGCTAGTCGCAGTACTCAAAATCTTGAGTCTGCTGTGTGGGAAATCTATGCACCTATGGACGAGTTGATCAGTGTACATGGTATATTCCTTAGTCGTGCAACTAATAACATTGTGGAATATAGTGCGGTCATTGAGTTATTGACTGACTCCATTTCACTTGGCATCCGTCATCTAATTGTACAACTCAATTCTCAACTTGTGGTGTTGCAATTAAGCAACATCTTTTCCATCATAAGTCCTACACTATTACCGATATACTTGAGAATTAGCCTCTTGGAAAGGAATTTTGATTACATTGAATATCAACACATTCCTAGATATATAAATACATTAACATATTCTTTATCCAATTATGATTTAGATATACATTTGCGCAATTTATAAATCCAAACACAAACACATAAAGACAAGTAAGCCAGTAGAATTTTTTGTATTATAACGCAAAAAGTTACAAAAAAGTGTGTCCTGAGACCAAAATATCGAAGCACATGGATTCATTTACATATATATCATGGATATTTCTCATGATAACAAACTATTACCCATGCTACATGACAAAGCAGTCGACTAATAGATGCTGAAATGCCAAAAATATGGCTTTGGTAGCGTCGAGACAACTCATCTATAGTAATGTTAGGGATATCCATAGCCAATCCCTTGAGGTTGTGTTCGATCTCCTCGAGATCCTCAGTTTCCACTCCTCGACCCGTCGTTGCACCTACCTCTCCACATCTATGGATTGGAGATGATCCTAGAGGCCTAAAAGGTGCCACATCTGCATTTTGAGAGCTTTTGATTAGTCTCAGATACATATAAACATAAAAATTTCATAATAAAAATGCCAAAAACAATATATAATGAAAAAGTATTTTTTACCTATGTCTCCCCAATGTGACCCCTTAGGTAGTGCCAAATCAGGATCACCACAGAAATCAGCCCCAACATAAGTGTAATCCTCGATCATGATAAGTTGATCTCTTAGCCATTGGAAAAAGGTAGGCCCATATGTAACAGTTGGGACACCACCATGGCATGCCATCAAGTCAACCCACCTCCTCATATGAGGATCCAGTGGAGCAGGCACACCCAAATCCACATTTTGAAAATGCAACAATGGGACCCTTTCTAGGAAAAAGGACACCAAATTCGATCCGTACCCAAATTGTTTCAACTGACCAATCCTACACGTTGTTAACTATTTTTTCATATTCTTGAGGAGGCCCTCCCACCAGTTGAATACTCGAGGCTCCATGCACTCAATAGCATACTGAAACTGAATCTGCGAGGCCATGTGTGGAGTTGTAATCCTAGCCACACAGGTGATGGTGAAGAGTATGGTCCTCAAAGGTAAGTGAAGGATGTTCTTTATGGGAACCTTACCATTATGTTTCTCTTTACCAGTCGAGCAGTGTTGCGCGACATAATAATCCATTGGATCACCTCCTCCTCTACCTCCTGATAATGACACTTGAGACCCACGGTGAGACAAAATGGTCAATAAATAGATGTTGTCAATATCCAAAGTGAGTGTATGTACCCCAACATGGAAAACTTGTTCATTCATGTCCCACATTCAGACTAAGTGCTCTAATAGAACTAATTGGGCCCTTATGCCCTGCACTTCGAAGAGATTAAGAAAGACACACTCTCAGAGTGCCATAACTATGTTGGGATCATTCCCTTCAATATAATTTTCCTCTTCGTTCTCTCTTTCCCTCCATTCGAGCATGATGCACTGTGGAAAGTTTGCTAAAGAACATTTAAAGATGATGTAGTTCATTGAAAATATGAAATTGTGGGCTTCCCTAGTTCATTTTTTCTTTTTTCTTTTTGAGTTGCGGTTGTTGCAGGTCACAGGCTTAACACAGTGTGACATCTTTGCACTTCTTCTGTGTAACCCCCATGACGATCCCAGATCATCGCAGTTCCCTATATGGAGACCCTGTGACAATTTGGAGGTGCTTTCTCCTTTGGAAATTTGCCCACAAAACTCAAAAATGACCATAAAAACTAAATAAAATTTCTATAGAAAGAGAGTGGAAAGGAAGAGCACAAACCTCATGGAGATGGCTCGAAAAATCATCCACGAATCACACCGGAATTGTCTCTTGAAGATCAGGGGAAAATTGGGGTTTTGACACTAGTTTTGGTGAAATACAAATGGAATGGTAAAAATGAATTTGTTTTTGAATTATAAAACCTATTTTACCATTTTGACCTAAAATTAAATTATTTTTCACCTATGTTAAAACCTAGTGAACATTTCAAAGTGTCAATATTACAAGATACAGGTCGGGCGACTAGAATTTTGGTATGGATCAACCCTTTTATCATTTTTTACGTGCTTTTGCAAATCGTTTGATGTAAATATGCTTTTAAGTTTTTTCAGTAAAAAACATTGAGCATAGTCTTTGTTCTTTCTAATGCTTGTAAATCTATGAGAATGTAACCGAGTAAACTTCTATCATTTTTTTAGACTCGTAAAGGCTATACGAAAAAGGAACCTCCATGGAGTCCTCTTTAAGATCTTTTCAAACTCCATAAACATGAAAATATTGTCGGGAGATCTTGTTCTTTTCACGCTCGTTAAAGTATTTGATGAAAACGTCTGTTGAGCAATAGATTATCTCTTTTTCGGTCTCATCAGACTACTTTACGAAAAATAATATTTTGGAGTTTTCTTTAAGTGTTTTTCAGACTCTCTAAACATGAAAAACCCCTGAGTTTTCTTTCTTTGGATTCATAAAATAAACATTGAGACCCATATGGGACCGAACCACTCCTTCCTAGGGTTCGTTAAAAATACTTCGAGGGAGTCATTCAAAGGATGAGATTACATTTCAAGTATATGTTATCCTCCTCGATCTTGTGTAAAAATAAAGAGGTACTCATCAGAAATGGTGGGGAAAAATTGGGAAAGAAATGTATATCTGTATCTATGTTAGTGGCAGTAAGTCGCTCTTGAACATGACACCCCTTTTCATTGTTGTATCTGGGTTGGGAAATCCATTTTTCTCTCGTTTGATCATCCGCAAGTCTGTATATTGGTCCTCCTTAAGTCAATGTTGTCAAGACAATTTTTGTTTCGTTCATATGTTCAAGACAAGTTCAACATAAATGAGCATTCTATCGAGTCGACCATCTGCAATTCTCAAACTCTTACCATGTCGGCCTTCCCTGAGTCAGTCCTGGATCACTTTATACTCTGATCTACTTCAAATATGTTACATGTTTCATGTCATTGATGGGGGATACATTAAGGCCCTCCTATGATGAGTATTTTCCTGTTGAATTCAACTCATTATCTAGGAATTAGACTTACAAATCATTTAGTACCTTGGAGCATGCATGCCTTCATGGCAGGTTTCCTCATTTTCGATAGTGGGTTCACATCATTGGCTCCTAATTGGAAAATTTCATCGAGTGTTTGACTTCACCTCATTAATTCACATTCATTAGATTGTACTAGAGTACCTTGGGGTTCTTTGACATCAATGGTGATTTCTCTTACACTTGTTAACGATATCCATTAATGACTGGTAATCAAGTGGTTTCTACCATGTTTGAATTCAACATCTGTAATCACATGGATAGATTCATACTTTGGGATGATGGAAATGAAGACCCTGGATACTATCACATGGATCCAGGCTGATATGGAGTATTCATAAGTCTGTATTAACACATAGATCCACCTTGTATTTCTCGTGGCTATGTCCAAATTTGAGTCTTTATAGCAAAGATCCACAGTGTATTTCTCGTGGCTATGTTGAATCATAATGACATGGATCCATAGTGTATGTTTGGTGGCCATGATTCAATTGACACTTATGCTTAATGGTCAATTATATTCTGAGTATGGGAATCCTACCTCAGTAAATGGTTTATTATGTAGATGCTTGTTTGTTGATAGGTTTCCGACTGATGTGCTCCTTGTTCTCGATAGATGCATTCTACAAAGTATTTCAGATGTCACGCATTTCCAACTTCATACTATGGGGGGAATTATGTTACACATTATTTTCGTCACCCCCATGGCCATTGATGATATGTGTATTGTGTATTTCTATGTTCCCTAAAGGCTATTGAAGAAATAAGAGTTTCCCTGAGAAATGAAATCATCTTTTCCTTATTGAAAAACCCTATCAAGGAAGATCTTCGCACCTTTCCAGTGTTAAGGGTGAAACGATCCCCAATCGTCGCATTATGCACCACAGTGGCATGTGACATCGTCATAGGTTTCTCATGTTGAGGGTGTGATGATGCTCAAACAAAGGAAAAATGTGAATTTATCGAAGATTCTATAATGGAATCTTCGAAAGGATGAGGTGGCCTCCGATCGGTTTGGATCTCACTCGCTTCTCTGATTTAGTGGGATCATCCTAATATCTTCATCCATCCCTCTTCACTCTATATAATGAGGGATCTCTCATGGGAAAAGTTAGGCTGGCTTATGTATGAAGAATTTTGTTGAAGATTGTGCTTGTGATAGCTTTGCTTTAGCTTTCCAAGTCAGGTTGTGAATACTCTTCATCAAAATCATTGGAGAAAATTTTTTTGTGTGTTGAGGAAAAGGGCCATTGGAAGGGACCTTGCAACATCAAGGCATAGGTTGTATTCTCCACTTTCATCGATATAATGCAGTAATACATTTCTTCCCTATAAAAGTGTCTCCATTTTTATTTCATAACTCCTTGATCTTATGCATAGGTTTCATTGGAGTATATATATATTTTTTATCTTTGTTGGTTTGTGTTTCTTAATAGGTTCAACATCCCGCAAACCTTAAGATGGAGCAATGAAAACACTAGCAAGGATCAAACAACATTTAAACGGTATGTCGTTTATCCATCATTGAACTAGTATACATTACAATGGAAATCTAAGGAGAAGTTTGTATTTTGTCATTTTTTGTTCTAATTTCTTGTTGACGTTATGGAGATTAGTTTGTGTCAGCACTTACCAATTTGTCCAGTAACAAAGTTGCCCTAAAAGCATTGAAATTTATTCCTTTAGTTTGGTATATTTTCTCCTTGAATTGTTGGGATGTTTGGGTTGTTCGGAAATGAAACCAGTTTGTACTCTTTTTGTTGTTGTTTTGTACATTTTTTTACAGCAACCCTAAGGATGAAAATTCACATGGATAAGATTCGAGAAACCTTCTAGGTTGAAGGTGAAATTTCTATTTTGCATTGAATTGTTAATTTCAAGAAATTTCCACATGGTATCAGAGCTTGTTATGGTTGAGATCACTCTTGAGTAAGAGGGAGTTTGTATTTTAGCTAGAGTTTACCTAGGATAGGTACTTGACCTAGTTGATTTCATTGGGTGAGAAACCCTAGGTTGCTTGGGAAATCATTTGTACCCGAGAAAAAGTTTTGTTTACTTCATATAATGCTAATTTTGTGCACTTGAGACTTGTTCAGGATGTGCAAGGTGAATCTCATTTGAGAGAGTGTGATAGGTTGTATGGAGCTTCTAACTTTGTTCCATGGAAGCTCAGGCTTCATATTCTTATGGAGGAGGTCGATATTTGGGAGCATGTTGAGAAAGAGATTCTAGAACCCATCGATCCAACACCTTTGGCCACTCATCAAAAGAAGGAAGCCATAATGAATAGAATCATTATTGACTTTATGAAGGATCACTTCATCTCAAACATTTCAAATAAGAAAATAAGTAAGAAGATGATTGACTTTTTGGTTGAGTTATATCAAAACTCTTATGCTTATCAATACATGTTTTTGCGAAAATGGCTCTCAGCTACTCACATGAGCAAGATAGATACCATGGTGAGCTACTTGACTAGATTAATTAGTAGCCACTGGAACTAAGGTGGAGGATCAAGATTTAGTGTTTATTTCCCTAAAAGGTGTTGCTTCTCCCTATATGCCTTTCGTTTAGGGTATTTGTGCTCAAGAAAATATACCAAATTTTCCCAGGCTTTGGGTTGATCTCATGCAAGAAGAAACCAAATTTGTAGTTTTTTTCATAACAACAAGAGGAAGTAGATGTTATTATTCTTGTTAGAAAGACAAAGAACAATAGCAAGAAAGGATTCAAGAAGAAGGATGTGACATATACAGAAAATAAAGTCTTGAGTTTGTTGACGTGCTTCCCATGTCACAGGATGGGAGAATATGTAGGCTAGTTTTCATTAAAGAAGTGAGACAAGTTGCAACTAGGATTATTGCAAGTGTAAAGGATATGAACTCTCAATCTAATATTGTATTTTCCATGAATTCTTGTTTATATTCTAACACTATGTCTAGTGTTGGTTGGTATGTGGACAGTGGAACTTTGAGCCACATGAAATATGGTAGGGATTTATTCAGGAGTAAGAGCACTTCCATAACTATGGATCTTCGTGATGAAGCCACTTACCTATTAAGAGAAGTTGGCTCCATCTCATTTCAGATGCATTTAGGTGATGTTCTTGAGCTAGATCACATTTTATTAGTTCATAGTTTGAGGAAGAACCTCCTTTTAGTTTCTTGTATAACATATATACATTGAAAATTTTCCTTTGAGGGACAACAATGCACCATCCGTGATTGTAGTCTAGCTAGTCCAAGGACTTTGGCTAGAGGAGTGAGAGAGGGTGGCCTTTACATGTTAATTTCTAATCTAGTGGCATGTGTACATTACTATGGGAGGTTGGAAGAGCCTTATATATTTAAGGAGGAAAATGCATGGAAAGATGTCATAGAGACAGGTTCAACATCGATTTCATATGCTCTAATAGCAGAGTTTGTTGATGAGGATATGAGATCTTTTAGTTCGTAAGATTCTCCTTGAATGATCAAGGAGAATGTGGATGTTGTTGGTCCATATTTATAGGCTCTAGATCATATAGGAGTGCCTAGATCTTTAGTGAGGGAAAGTGTACCTCGTAGGAGATATATTATTCATGTTTCATTTGTTTCTTCTGTCCACGAGACTTATAGTTGTACAAATGAAGAGAGGTGAGATAATGAGATTGATTTCATCCATGAGCCTTACAATGGTTCATTACAGGATATGTGTGATACCTTGATGGCGAATGATGTTGATACAGATTGTAGAGCTTCAACTGATGGGAGTATTATAGAGTAAAGAGCCAGGGATCATGTATTCTCTTAGATGGAGGGAATTTCCATGGTGATACTCTTGCTAAGGATGATGGATTCTCTTAAATCGAGGGATTTGAACATAATTTTACTATCACTGCAAGATTCTCTTAGGATGAGGGAGTTCACCTAGTTTAGGTTGGTCCAATTACCAAAGGATTTCAGGTGCATGAGAGGGACTCTCATGTTCATATGATGATGATGAACTTGCATGGATTTTTTTCTATACCACAAGCTTTGTATTCCAAGATCGAGGATTTGACTTGTATGGATATCGTTATTTGTGAGTTTGATAGATGTGATACACTTTCCTTGATCTTGTATGAATGTGTGATCTTCTCTTTAGGATGTCCTAAACATCTCATGATCTGGTGTTTTTTTTTTTTGGACTATGATGTTGACTTGGAGGATGATGGAGTTTGGCATGTTGTTTTTGTTCCAGATATATATTCCTTCATATTCATAGGTGGTCATCATTCATTGTAGGATTAAGATGTTTTGATAGCATGGGTGATAGGCTCTTTATATATGGAAGTGGCTGATTTTGAGACTACAACAAGTATACAATTGTAGGTAACATATTTGGTGGAGTTGTAGAGGGAGTTGATAGGTGGCAGCGTAAAAAATTTCCTCATAAAGAGGGAGTGATAACTTTTGGTTTTACTTTCAAATTAATTACACCATGCTTGGGTGCTTCATGATATTTGAGGTATATGGTGTATGTTCAACCGTTGGATGGTTTGAGATGGATTCTCACATGAGAGATAGTCTTTGATGGATTTGTAAAGTTGAGATATCTTGCTTCGTGGATTTTTGGCCTCAAATGGTTTTTGGCTTATGATTATCCCCTTGGCCATTGAAGTTCTCTTGACAGTTTGGTAGACCCCTTCATTGGGGCCCCATGAAGGATCCACTTGGTTGGATATATCCCTACATGGGATGAGGAGTGTTGTGCAACTTAGAGTGGGGAATTGCACCCTGGTTGGCATGTGGAAACTTGGATTCATGTTCAAAGGATTGGAGATGGCTCGTTGATGCTTGGGGCTTCAACAATTTTCCTGCAGGGGTAACTGAATCAATGGAGTACATTGCTTAGGATGTTCAATAGAGTCTGTGGAGGCTTGTGATGGATGGATGTAGGATTTCCTTACTTAAATAAATCACCTTGGAGCCATTATTATGCATGGCATCACCTTGGAGCATGGCACATGTACTTTATAGTGTAGTGTCTCACTTGTGTTGGCCTACAAGTGCACATTGTAGGTTGCTTGTAAAGGCTAAATTCCACATTATATTTTTGTCCTCCATTAACTCTCATATAAATAGAGGGATGAGAGATAATTCCCATTCATATATGTTCATTCACTCACTTGTATTCACTCTTGTGATGAGATGTGGCCTAGAGAAGAATGCACACTAGCCCCTCTCTCTGTCTAGAGTCTTCACATGTGCTTGATATCTCTCAAGTAGCTAGGGTTTCTTAATATTATTAGAGTATCTTGAAGCATATCTGAGGTCTAGGGTTAGGGTTTATCCATTGAATATTAGAGATAGGTTTTTTTTATTAAACCCTAGGGTGGAATTGTGAAGAAGACAAGGATAGGACATCTTGCATTAGAGGATGTGTTGGAGTGATTCCTGCAAATTGGATCTTCTTGGTTGCTAGTTTTTTGTTGATTTACCCTAGCTAAGATTTGGATAGTTGGGAGGATGTGCACCAGCCTGTTGAGGGGAATAAATTCCCTTATGCTCAATAGTAGGGATTAAACCCAAGGACGAGGACCAATTAGACTCCTCCATGTTTGGTATGGAATAATCCTTGGGTTAATGGTCCGACAACCATTTGATGGGATTCAAAAGCTATATTTTTTCATTTTTTATTGTTTTTTGTTTTAAGTCTATCTACTGCAGAAAAAAAATAAATTAAGGAATTTGGATAAATCTATGTTGAGTATAACCTATCGAAACAATCAATGAAAACTATCTAAGGCTTTATATTCTTGAAGAAATAATCCCACTAAGAATATATTATTAATCAAATAGGATCTAGGAAACAATAATTAATTAACAACAAAAAGAGATAGAATTTAACTACGAGACATTTAGAAGTAATTCCACAATATCCCTTATAAAAAAAAAATAAGATTAATGAATAAAGAAAATAATAATTTACCGAAAGAATCCATCAATTCATTCAACCAAATAATATAGCTTGAAAGTATCAAAATTCTTAGTAGATGTTTGCAATATTTAATTGGTTGTAGAATTAATCCACAATGATGAATAAACACACATAAATTCAACAAACCAAAATGTCTTGACTCAAAATATTTTATGAATTCAACCTTGAAATAATCCTTCGCTTACAATCCCGTTGAAATCCCTCCAGAGATTGAAAAACTCTTGAAATAGTTCCAGAGATCAAAGACCCTTTACTAAGAGGTTGATATCTTTATTTATAAGACAAAAACTAATTCAATTATGAAATAAAAATAAAATTGACTTTATTAAAAGTCATGCAATCTTCTCATGTAATTTGCATCTTCAATGAACAAAAGTCTTGATAAATCATCCATGCAAAAATCCATGCATTTAGCCACAACTCCAATTAACTTCCGACTTCAATTCATGCATTCAACCCGTTGTTCTTTCTTTAGAAACCTCATGCATGCATATTTAATTTGATTCTATATTTTAGGCATAATGAACTTCGGATGAGTTTTTATTCAATCTTTAGTAATCATTCACTTCTAACATTGGAATGGTCATTCACCCACTCAACAATTCCTCCACCTCTATTCTCATGCTTGTGTTTGTTAGCTGACGGAAATCAACTAGTTTTCAACATACAACATTGAAATTCTTCTCACCATGCTATATGATTCCCCTTGCATGTACCTAGATCATAAAAAATACATATTAAGAATAAAAATATCTTCTCGTAACAAAATTATCAAATAAAACAATTTCTTGATCTTAAAGTGACATATGCAAGTCACTTACCTAAACCTGGTCTCCTTTATTTCGTAAACCTCAAACAAACCATGCAAATTAAATAAACACTTACAAAAAAACTTTGTAGCTATTGACGATACCTTTCCAATGATATAAGGAATTCTCAAAATGGGGATCATAATCAAAATTTATCACGAAAATATCGTAAGAATTTTACATGATGTAGCTTTATTTCAAAAACCGTAACCAAACAATGTCAAATAATGAAAAATGTAAAACTACAAAGTAGTATAACTCAGTGAGACCTTTCCAACGGTATAAGGAATGCCTCAAATGGAGTTTGATATCAAAATTTATCGCAAAAATATGAAAACATGTTCTCTCATCGATGACTTTTTAGACATTTTCTGCGCCCAGGAAAAAACATGGCATTTTTTAGCACAATTCATGTGGGAGAATCAATGACCACGATATCTTCTTTCTAGTGATTAGACTTTTAAGATTCATTAAAGGGGAAAAGGTTCATTGTAATTGGTGATTAGTCATGACTCATTAAGACTTGAAGCAATATGGGTCAACACAGATAGTCAATTGGTGATTAGGAGAATGTGTTTGTGTGGAAACTTCAGATACTATGGATCTTGTCAATGCCCGGTGAGTTAATTGGGTTCAAAAGAATGGTGTGTAAACTTACCAAAAAACCCCATCAAAAATCCCTGATTGACAATGATCATAAGAGAAATTTGTACCGTAATGACGTGTGTAATGACACAGTAGGTGATGTGGCGTATGACGTGGCAGGTTATATGTTGCTTGTCATGAGAGGTAGGTAGTGGGAAACATGATGTGGCAGGTGACATGTTATATGATGTGGCATCTACGTGGAAAAAATATGGTGCAAAAGATGATGTGGCAATTGACATGGTAGGTACATAAAGTGACATGGTAGTGTACGGGTGATAATGTGGCATGTTTACATGGCAGGCGATGTGGAACTTGTACAAGACTAAACAAGGTAAGTATTCCATGCTAAGGATTTTAACAGCTAGGATCCATCCTTGACCGTGATCGAACGACTAGGATTCATTCTTTAGAAAAACAGGGTCATTTGTCTTCGAAAAAATACATTAATTGTTGCACCAAACCCATGAGATTTCCACTGATATCAATGGATCATCGACGATCAATGAGATATATTAACTCTTTAAAAATACAATGCATTTCATCAATGCTCGATGGTCTGATCGACAATTGGTGGAATTTATTATACTTTTTGAAATCGTTTGACTTTCTATCGATCCCAATCATCGACACTTCTCTTAGACTCTCATCACCATTGGGATTTTGTAAATCATTTTGCTTAGAATTTTGGCTCAATCCCTTGATGAGTTCGTCGACACCTTTTGGAGAATGTTGTGATTTTTCTATTTTTCAATTCTATCTTTTGTTTTTCTTCCCTGATGTAAAACATGAGATTTTTGGGGTTTTCTTGATATTTTTAAATGCAAATAAAACAAAGGGAAAAAGTGCATAAACTTAACAAAGGAAAAATATGCAACCTATGTAAATAAAAAAGAAGAAGGTGCAAATGATTAAAAGGAAAAAGGGGTACCCAAAAATTGAAAATTTTAAGGGTGTGTTGAGGACTCAACACAACCTTAAGAGAAGGCTATGGTATGTACATGTACTTCATTTTGAGCATATTAATGAAGTTTCTAGCTATCCAAAGCTTATGAAATTTCCAAATTTTATTTTCAGCTATATATGTTCTTTATGTATTGTTATTTACAACCATATATGTGTCTTGTTAATTTGACATAAGTAAAATGACAATTGTTAAGTGATTTGACATTTAAGTGTATGTTATGAACCAACACCTTAGGAATGATAAAAAAATAAATATATAATAGTCCACTTCAAGGAGGAAACCTCCTTTTACAATATATTCAATGTAGAAGATGAGATGAGATGATCCTAAGACTAGCACT
>ML850662.1:39279-60185 GCA_009831015.1 Picea engelmannii
GGTTGTAACATGGCCTATTGAAGATTTGAAATTTTTGTTGTTTAATCGATGAATGAGGTAGAAACAAATGTAATATGACACATTAACTGGTCTATTAAATGTTAGAATCTGATTGTATCTTATGCCGAAAATATTCCATCGTTTCACTAGTCCAACTGGTGAGTCGGAGGTCAAGGTTCTGCTTTGAACAATTTTCCATACAAAGATGATGTGGCCAGGATGAACTAGAGGTGTGACCAGGACATAGGAAACATTAATATGAATCGAGATGAAACTAGGTCGTACGACACCATTACGTGATAAAGACATGTGGCACTTGAGACCAATGTCTTCATTTACTTGTGTTAATCGGAATCAAGAATTTCTTTAAGCTACACACTCTAAAACATGATCCTATATTGACGATGCCAAAAAGTATCAAGGATTAGAGATCGACGATCAACCTATCCAAGTGGTCCTAGATCAACTCTCTTGAAAAACTCCTGAAGCCAAAAGTGTATCGAGGATCGAGGATCGGCGATATATTTATCGTAGACAAAAAATGATTGTTTTAACCCTTCTAGATTTCCATGACCCCGATAAAGCGCATTGGTCATAAGCTATCGGTGATTTATTTATGGATTTTTTAAAGTCTATCCTTCTTGTATTTTGTCAATGTCGAAGGGGTTCGACTATCTCCTAAATTTTTGTGGTGAAAAACTTACTCAAACCAACTACGCCTTCTACCGAAATTGATGATGCATCGCCGATCGATGACTATTGTAACTATGTGGCCACTTTACCTTCTTGCATTTTTTCGATGAGGAACATAAGCGCATTAGGTGAAATGTTAGTTGTAGATTCTTAGTTAGGATGTTAAGTTATTTTAGACATAAGGTTTCTTGTAACAAGCTCAAATACTCTGAATCGATTGATAAGATTCATGAAAACAAAACAAAACAAAATAAAACCATCCCCCAAAGTAAACTCAATTTAGACAGTGACAGAAAACAAGTGCTACCCAAAAGTGACAAAAACATCCTGAAAAACTTTAGGGTGTGTTGATCACTTAACAAATGGAGATTCACTGGGTGAAAGAAGAATCGTTGTTCCTTTCGCGGGCTTAGTTGATGCAGAATCTAGTTAAGAAATTAACTGATTTTGTTTTTATCACAGTCTCTTATATCCTTGTGCTTTAAATTCCCCTGGTTCGTGAATCTGATCTTACCTATGGGGTTTCAACCTTTATTCCACCTTCATTCCCTTTAACCATGACCCACACCACCTTTTGACAAGATTCAATTAAATAATTCACTGGCACCATGCCTTTTCGTTACCATCATTCAGTTGTTGCGGTGTTGCTCCACTACCAGTGAGCGTCCATAGCCCTGATGGAGTCACCTCAACATCAAATACCTTTCTCCGCTACCAACGAGCATCCATATCTCTGATGAAGTTATCTTCATACCCTCTCCTACTCCTTGATCATCTGATATAATTGATTTATTTTTGACAGAGATTCCTAAGTGAGTGGGAGAGGAGGACGTTTGTTATCTGCAAGATGAGATGGTTAAGGTGAATTTTTTTATATATTTGTCTTGAGGTACATGTGGTTCTTTCAAACGTACCATATTTCCCTTTAGGTTTTACTAGACCACCAGGTGGAAACTTCATCATTTTCCAAGGTTTTTTATTCGAAAATATTATATACATAACCCTTTTAAGAAAACCACATTTTTCCCAACATTTCTTGTGATGCATGTAAGCATGAGTTAGGAATAGAGTTTTCTACATTTTATTGATGAAGGTCAACCAATGCCTTGCGGAACACAACTTTATTGCAAAAAAATACCACACAAAATAAAAACATAAATAAAGGAATCCACAATCAGCCTACCTAACACCTACAAAATAAAATAACATGAAAACACACACACGTTTTTTTTTTGTTTTTTTGTTTACCAGAAATATTTTTTTAGGGCCTAGCAATTCATCGGGAGGGTGTCAATTTACCCCCTCATATTTTTCAATCGATACATTCCTGCCCCAAGTTTCTCGAGTACCTGGAAAGGTCCAATCCATCGATTCTGAAACTTCGAATGTTTTCCCTTCAGTTCATTGGCTCTATCCCATTTCAGGACTAAGTGTCCTACTTCAAAATTCTTCTCTTTGGCCTTATGCTTGTCAAACCATATTTTAACTATATGTTGATGAGTGAATAAATTTTATTTTTATTTTTCCCTTTCTTCTTCCAGCATGATGAGGATATCAATTCTTTGTTGAATAATGAATTAGGCTTGTCCTCTAGATCCCTGAGTGAGTTGAACAGATGGAAGGTATAGCCAGTTCGGGAGAATGGATTCTTTTTCGTATAACATAAAGTATGGGGAGTTCCCTATAGCTTCCTTGGGTGTTACTCTATCGTCCCAAAAGGAATTATGAAGTGAAATATGCCAATTCCTTTGATTGTCTACAATGATTTTCTTCAATATCCTCACTAGGTTCTTATTGGTTGATTCATCCACTCCATTCCCCTATGGATAGTAGTTTGTAGAGTATATGATTATGATTCATTTATCTACAGAAAAATTTGTTAGTAAGGTAGAAGAACATTAAGCGACATTATCAAAAACAAGAATGAAAGGCATACCGAACCTTGTGATCAGTTGATGTTCTATGAATTGGATTACGACCTTTTCATTTATGTGAGTTAGAGGGGTGGCCTCTTCCCATTTCATAAAATAGCATGTAGCAGTTAGTATGTATATATGTTGTTTTGAAGAAATCAGTGTAATTTATCCTATGAAATCTAACCCCCATTGCTCGAATGGTCTGGATATGTCCACTAGTTGGAGTGAGACAACTGCTCTCTTTTCTCTCCTTGCGCTTATTTGACAATATTTACAGTTTCTATCATATGTATGAGCGTCCCTAAACATAGTGGGCCAGTAATATATGAATCTTATTATCTTGTGAGTAGTGGAATTCCCTACAAAGTGTCCACCTACATGACCATCATGGATATCCTTTACAACCTTTTCTATGTCTTCACGTTCGAGACATCTCAAAATTACACCATCATAATTTACGCGGAAGAGCACCGAATTTATGAGGCGATATTGTGCCAATTTTAGTCTGAGGGCTCTCCTTTCCTTAGGGTTTAGGTTTTCTGAGCTCGTCCCATGATGCAGGAGATAGGTTAGTTAACCATACCACGACTCCTACCTTAAGGGAACATATAAAGCTTCACTACACCACAACACCAATTCATTCTCCCAACCACAATCTTCATTTACTTGGTCTTGGGCTTCAACAGCCAGTTTACACAATCCCTTTCCCATAACCAGTTTCGCAGGTTTTATATCTAGATCAAATTCTTGGACAACTACCATCCAATTTCCTCTCCTTTTCCCCATCTCCTGTCAAGTGAATAGGGATTTCACTATGGGATGAGGCACAATGACTTTGGTGTGTTTTTTTAGGATGTAATATCTGAAATTTGTTACTGCTTTGTATACCACGTAAGCCTATTTTTATATAGCAGGATAATTCAATTCGGCCCCTTGGATATTAGTGCCCATAAATGATATCAGGGCCCCATTGTTTTCATCATCCTTCCGAGTCAATACTATAGCTAAATATTGGTCGGAGGAAAAAGTATAGAGGAAAAAATCTTTGCTAAAGTCAGGAATTCGCAACACCGGAGCTTGAGATATTGTAGTCTTAATATTGTTGAAATCACTTTTTTCGTTTGTCATCCCACTTTAATTCAACATCTTTGGGGATCATTTTTTGTAAGGGTTTGATAGTTTCAGTGAAATCAGGGGTGAAGTTCCTCACAAAATTGATTTTCCCAAAGAAGGATTGCATAGCCTTTTTGCTGTGGGGTAAGGGAAGATGATATATTTCCTTAATTCATTTTGGGTCTATGTGAATTCCTACTTGAGATATAATATGACCTATTAATTTCCCTTCCTCGGCAGCTAAGATAGTTTTATTAGGGTTTAAAGATATATCGTATTTTCTACACCTTTCGAAAATATGGGTAAGATGTTGGATGTGATCTTTTATATTCTTTGAATACACAGTCACATAGTCCAAATAGACTACTACACACTTGTTGATCAATACCCAAAAATCCACATCCATGGCCCTCTAGAAGGTTGCCCCTGCAATAATTAACCCAAAGGGCATGCGTTTATAAGCAAAGGTTCCCCACTTGGTTCGTTTTGGAGTTACTTCACACACAAATAGGATTTATTTTTCCTAAGGTTTTTCCTTGTTTATTAGTCATAATTAGCCATTATCCATTCTCCTATATTTTAGGAGAGAATATTCCACCTGGAGAATATTCTCTTTAAGTTGACACTTCAGTTTGACTAGTTGAGTTAAGTCTAGATGTTGCATTGGTTTTGTCACCATGAAACATTAGGATCATCACCATGCTAATGTGAAATTACTTTGGGATCATCACCATATTGGTGCATTACCCTTTATTCCTTGATCTAATCCTCACTACACTCTGTTCAGACAGTTAACTGAAGACTAGTTGACTAGTTAACTCAGCAAGGTGGCAGTTTAGTCATGTAACTTCATGAGAGACTAGATTAGGTAGCAGTTCACTCCCGTAAATATTGGTGTGTGTCCAAATAACTCTATACCACCACTATGGTGCATTGGATATCCTCCAGTGCACATTCATTGAGCTATATAGAGTATGTCATGTGTAAAATATTCATTATTCATTACGGTTAATGAGAATTCTGCCATTCTTTCTCTCCTTCTTCTTTCTTAATTTCTCTCTACAAATGTGTGTAGTTTTTTATAGATAGATATATTATATGAACGTTCAACACATTTACATGGTATCAGAGATGATGGACTACTAAGAAAAATCTACACCAATTTTTTTTTCAAGTACAAAAGATTGAAGTCAACGGAAAGATGGATTTCTAAAAAGAATTCATTATTACACCTTACAACTACTTTTTATGGAAGGAGAAAATAGTCATACATCTCTAAAATAGAGGAATGCACAGGTTAACCTTGAATACAAATACATAACTGACATCATCCATAGAAAAATCCAAGTATTTAAATCGCATGGATGAAGCACTCAGAACAATTTGCAGTCTTATTTCTCTCGATCTCCTTTTTCACGTATCTTCCTGTAAGACTCCCAATGAATCCTTTACCACCTTGGAAGGGATGTTTGGAAAATAGGATGAGATGAGGGGACACATGATGAAGGTGTAATTTCTCACATTGGATCCAAAATTCTTCGACAATATCCAAGATTTATTTACAAAATTCAAGAATTTACTGTCACAACTCAAAGCTTGCAGGTTTGATAAATCTAAGGAGGAGAAACAAATGGTTCTTACCATTCTCTCCTAATTTGGTCCTGAATTCTCTATATTCATATCCACATTCCATTCTTTCATATTCACCTATGGAACCACCTGGAATATTCCTTCTCTTGAGGACTTTATCAAATCCCTCACACAAGTGCAAACCAAGCTTATCAACATGGGAAAAATCAAAGGCCCAAAGGCGCATGCACTTACTGTGCAAGATGGCAGAAAAAATATCAGAAATCTAAAGATAAATAAAAAATGAAATCTCATGCACATCCAAATAAGGAAGGGTACACAAAACCTTTCACCGATGCCTCCAGATCCAAAGGGGAAAAGGGGAGAAAAGGGGAGAAATGCATGTACTGTCACAAAGGATTCCATCCATAATCCGCATGCATGAAAAAACAGATAGATCTAATGGATCAGATACTTCAGAAAACCAACCTTGGATATTGCATCCTCGAGGGTTCCAAAAAGAAGAATCCAGAAGATCAGAATCCCAAGAAAGGAAATTCTATCCATGCCTTGATTTCCATCAACTCCTCTCTCGATGCTTGGTTTGTATATTCAGGAGCATCACGTTGTTGGGAAATTTAATTGTCTAATTGAATAGAAAATCAAAGTGTTCAATATAAATAGTCAACCCAGGGAAGTCTGTTATTTCAAGATAATTGTGCACAGTCTATGCTAGATTATGGAAGCATCTCTAATGTAATTGTAGTAGGGAAACAAACATTATCACTAACACACTTGTGTTGATACAACTTGAGTTCTACAGATTTGAAATGATAATTGCAATCTAAACTGATCAATGTATAAGAAACCTGGATTGCCTACTCTAATGTAACTTTCTAATTTACTTTTGCAAGAAGAAGTTCTATACTATTTATAGAAAGGAAATATACTTATTGCAAGAAGGTACTTCACACTTTTATTTCTAAAAAACAAGATCTTAACCTAATGAAGAAAAAGGGAAAGCAATTCTCCAACAATGTTCAACAATTGACTTCTAATTCTCATGAGACAAATTTATGCGCATCCAACAAGAAGGAACTAAACTGTAACAATAGTTGTATTCTAGAAATGTCTAACAGTGAAATCATTCACATTTAAAACAACTAATATAGAATTCAAAACAGAGGGGAATTGGTGAGGAAGGTGGGCCCTTTCCTTCTCACTAAATCCACTCAAAGAAATATGTTACAGTCTGCTAAAGGAATTCAATCCACTCTTTCATTCAATTTCCAAAAATGTCTATGTACAATAAGCATTACTTTTCTTTCTCCAGTAAAAAAAAACTCTTGTTCATTATAAGAGCTCTGTTATTTAAAGTCAGAGTCATTCAGTAGAACATAAACAGAACAGTCTTGAGAATCCCCGATTCTCAAGCTGTTCGTTTGATATCATTAATACAAAATCTCGAACTCTCCTTGATCAACATCGTGAGCCAGTATATCTCATCAGAAAGTGTTGTAGCAGTCATATAACAACAAGACTGGTGGCGTCTGTTGTAACAGCTTCCAGGATTGATGGGCTTCTGTTGCAGTAGTCTTGTAACAACTTCCAGGATTGGTGGCATCTGTTGCAACAATCATGTAACAGCTTCCAAGATTGGTGGCATCCATTGCAATAATCATATAACAACTTCTAAGATTGGCGCATAGATGTAACAACAGTGAGTTTCTCGAAGTGGGTTGTTCTAAGAATTTTGATCATTAGTTAAATCATTTCATGGCTAAAATATGTGAACGTTACCAATCAAACATGATAAGTAAATGAAAATATAAAAGCGAGATGAATAGTTCATACCTTGGGAAAAGGGTCTTAGTACTCATTATAATATTCATTTAGCTTAGGAATGAGAAGGTTGAATGGGAAAATGATGTAGTGAAAAAGGGACATTTATGGGTCCTAACATGCCCCCCAACTGAACACATTGTTTGTCCTCATGAAAAAAACATTCAAACCTTACTTTGTAGATGAAGTAGATAACTGTCTCCTCTAGTGCAAAATTGCTAAGTGCCGGTATTGAAAAAACTGTTCTGTCCAAAAGAAAATATGTTGTGTCAATGATCTGTCTGAGTTTCTTTATCTTTGAGAACAGAATCAGTTTGAGTTGCTTGAGTAACAACTCATGAAGGAAACAAATTTTCTTGTTTGAGAGGTTTTTTTTTTCAAGCTTCTGGTATACCAACAGTTGTTTTATGACGTTGATATCTCCTCTATTTTACTGATTTTTGTGTAGCAGTAAGTTCATGTTCAGTCTTGATTGAGACAATTGTTGGTCCTTTAGCGACTGGAACTTTGACTACCTCATATCCTATCTCAAAGTAAATGTTTCCGCACTCAAACCACATGAGTTCTTTGTTTCTGTCCATAATAGCTTTTGTCAATGCTAGGATGTCCAAGGTTATCCCTTTTGGATTCTTCTGTCGAGCAACCTCCACCTCTTGTTTTAAGGTATTTAACTCTTCTTTGAGGTTATCATTATTTATTATTAGTGCAGTGATTCTAGAATTTTATGTATTCTTGATCTTTCTCTCTATTTGGGCAAACAATTGGGCAAGTGTCACATCCTCAACATGCTGTGTAGTTGGTTCTTGTGTAACAACTGTGTCTGTCAGGACTGGTTCTTGTGGAACAGTCTTGACATGGACATATGGTTCTTGTATTACTAGCTTTGGTGGGACAATCCTCCATGGAGCAACTGGTTCTTTTGTAACAACTATGTTTTTCAGGACTAGTTCTTATGGAACAGTCTCGACATGGACAATTGGTTCTTATATTACTAGCTCTGGTGGGAAAATCCTCTATGAAGCAGTTGGTTCTTGTGTAATAGTTGTGTCTGTTAGGACTGGTTCTTGTGGAACAGTCTTGACATGGACAGTTGGTTCTTGTGGAACTACCCCTGCATCGACCATAGAGGATAGTGGACGAAGAATAGGAATAGCYTGTTCCATATCTTKCCATCCAATTGTAGCTTCGACAGACCTGGTGGACCTGGTTCTTCTCCTGGGTAAAATAAAAATGAAAGCAGGGGCTTTCTTCTTTGTTTCTAGAGGAGGAACAAGGCATTCTTCCYCAACCACACAAGGATGATATTCTGGTATACTGGGGTCTGCAATGATCTAGACATCGTCAATGGACGTGTGATGCGYAGAATCATCAGGMAGAGCTAATGATTCTGCTGCRATTTGAGTACATTCATTCTGAAAGGAGAGAATAGTTTCCTAAAGTTATGTGCATAAAGTAAAACCTGGTATTCGTACCTATGTAGAATTCTCTATCACGTTAGCCAGAGGGATTTGATTTGTTAYTGATCCAATTTGGTCAAGGGCTCTCCGAGGTTTTCCCTTGAATGGAYRTTTTCTTTTATGAGAATATGTACTGGTAATGATAGTAGGCRCTTGATCAGTTGTTGCAACAATAGGAGGGTTTTGTGTGAATGTCGATGCCACAGTAGAGGAGATAAGCAGACTTGATGTTACAGTGGACCATGCTGACCTTGCTCGCTTTTTAGGTGATGCAGAGATAGGAAAAGGGGTATTCTTTTCAGAGACAGGGGGTAGGTTGTCAATGATAGGTGTCGCAATGGACTGTGCTGACCTTGTTCTCTTTCTTGATGATCTAGAGATAGGAGAAGGGGTTTTATTTTTAGAGGCATGGGGTAGGTTTTCAATGATAGGTGTTGCAGCCAAGTGTTGTGACGCATGTCTTAGTCGAGTGGTTGGTTGTTCATCAGTTTGTTCGACCACAACTACATGTTGTTGCAATGCAATTTCATCGAGGCTTGTCTGGCTAGTGCCAGGATGGCTTCGGGTTATGCAGTTTCTTTTATGAGTCGTCTTATGGGTAGCGATAGTAGGGGTTTCGATTTTTGTTGCAGCTGAGGGAAGAGGCTCAAGAATAGGTCCATGGGTTGTGTTTTCAAGGACTAGTGCAATCATATATGTATGTACAGAATGTGGTTGGTCTGCTACAACAGGTAATGGGTTATTGGAAATGCCCATACCTCTACGAATTAATAGGCCGATGAGTCTGTGATTAGAAATGTAGTTCTTGGGGTTGTTGGATTTTTTTTAAAAATGAGCCATGTTATGCAATGAATGGAGGAGAAAATAAGGAATGTTTATGAATTTCGGATGTCGTCGATGTGATAATAAGATGAAATCAGAAAAATAAACAACTTGGTATCAGCCTTTGCAGGTAATGTACCTTTAAGAAATTCTGCGACTTTCCCCCATGGCTCTGGTAAGGAATTGACATCTACACCTCTACCTTTGGTCTAAAATTTCTCAATGTTGACGAGGAAACCCTTATGTGCATCCGGAATATGTGTTTTTATGTTAAACCATCGGTCTCCTGTTCTTGGCAACCTAGTTACAATAGAAATTTTTTCTTCTGACATTGGAATCCTTACCCCTTTCACCATTGAATACCCTTCGGTAAGATTTTGACTAAACTCTAATAACTCATCCTCATTAAACCCCTTCAACTTTTTAAAATACGATATCTAGCTGGCCTAGGGAAATATTTGGTAGGCCTTTAGGTGTAGCAGCAAACTATCTAGAGTTGCAGGTTCATATCTCACAGTTGATCCTCCCATGATGTTGCTTGAGAGTCTAACAGGCACGTAGGAGGAGAAACTATCACCTAAATCAGAGACGCAACAATTTCGAACATGGTTTGCAGATAGAATACAGTGTCTCAGTAAAAAGAAGTGTGGGTGGAAAAGGTGGTGGAGGTGTGTATAAAATTCGGTATGGATGGCTAGATTTACGTTCCCCCCCCAACTAAGCAGATTGGCTCTAGGTGCATCGATTTATGACAACCGGTTAGTAAATAGGAAACCGTGATTTTATATCTTCATTACTTTAACACGTAGGATTAATCATGTACCTCATATCTTACTACACATAATGACTTGTCGTAGTAACTGCACTATCCAAACGCCATTTGAGTTGCACAGAATAGATGACATGATGTGAGAGAAATGACAACTGGAACAGAAACAGATTCCTTACTGTAGTTAGCCAATTGGAAAGCGTCAGATGTGAAGTCAAGTCATTATGAAGAAGCACTTTCAGATAGAGAGGATCAATATTGTCTAATCAGTGGTGCCGTGGCATGGAATGATTAGAGAGCTGGAGCAGCACCATCGACAAAAATGTGAAAAAGAAAGACTGAAGTGGCAAGAAATCATAACAAAAATTAGTGTATCAGCAGGTTCTTCGGAAAAAATTGCATAGGGAGGTGTAACAGCACGGAAATCGACCAATTTATCGAAAGACGGTGTAATAGCATGGAAATCGACCAATTTAGCGAAAAATGGGTGTAACAACATGGAAATCGGCCAATTTAGTGGAAGAAGGTGTAATAGCATGGAAATCGACCAATTTAGTGAAAAAGGGGTGTAATAGTATAGAAATCGGCCGAACACTACATTACTTAGTTTCTAGGAAGTTTTTCAACTTCCATGAACTAATCGTTTGACTTGTTTTGTGCTACTGAACCTTGTTGTTCATCAATCCACCTGCACGCACATAACCACCTGATACCTTTCAAAGCTTTATTAGCATAGTAAAGAAAAATAGAGAAATTTCAACTAAAAACAGAGAAATGAAAATTTTGCTGAGGTTATTTATATACAAGGTCTGAGCAAAAGAAGTCCTAAAGTTCAGAAGGGGAAGGAGCAAGATCCTTTCCATTTAAGAATTGATAACCTGTATCAACTGTACATATAGTTTTGAATTCTTCCTTGGACAGTGGTTGTTGATACAGACGCAAGTGATGACCATTTGCATGTAAGTGTGTATTGTATCCATCAATAGTAATCAACCGGACTGTCCCATTGGGAAAAATGGTGTCTACCTCGTAAGGCCCTAGCCATCATATATGCATCTTACTTTGAAATTCCTTAAAGCGTGAATCATACAACATAGCCCAATCTCCTTTCTAGAATAATTTATTCTTGATGACTCGGTCATGCCATTTTTTTCTTTGTTGTTGAATCACGGTGGTTTGATGGATGGAATCCAAACGCTTTTCATCAAGCTCGTTGAGCTACTGCAGTCTGGATTTCTATGCCATAGTCAAGTCGAGGTTGACTGCTGATGTAGTTATTAAGGTTTTGATTTTGAATTCAATGGAGAAAACAAGGCTTTTTCCATATACCAGCTTGTAAGGAGAAAAACTAGTTGTTCTCCTCCAAGTAGTTCGGTAAGCCCATAGAGCTTCATGCAATCTGTCAGACCAATCCCTACGATTTTCTCTCACTGTTTTAGTAAGAATAGCTTCGATAACTTTGTTGGTTCTTTCCACTTGGCCATTGCCTTGTGGATGGTATGGAGAAGCTATTTTATGTAAATAATGATATTTACTGAGTAGAGATTCAAATTTATATGATGTGAAAGGGGGTCCTCCATCAGTTACCAATTCTCTGGGAACACCAAACCTAAAAAATATATCTTCAAACATGAATGCTAAGACAACTTCTTCTGAGGCTCTGATAAGTTCTTTTTCCTCCACCCACTTAGTCATGTAATCTGTACAGACCAATATATAGACTTTCTGATTGGAAGGTGGGTGAATGGGTCCTAWAAAATCCATGGCCCATCTCTCAAAAGGCTCTAACACTACCTGAGACTGGASARGCATCTCATCCCTRTGAKTTGGCTGACCCATGCRTTGGAARCTRTCACAAGCTTGGACATACTTCTTGGCATCTTGAAATATGWTSGGCCAAAAATAGCCCATCCTTAAAATTTTATGCCCRGTCMTTTTATYAGCAAAWTGACCCCCACAAGGGCCATCATGGMAAGMTTTCAGMARATCATAAACTTCATCATCCCTCACACATCTCCTGATTTCTTGGTCCAGGCCTRTGTAKAAGAGGYATCCTCCTATCCAACTATACCTAGCACTCTTTTGAATAATCTTCCTTCTTTCTCGAGGAGATAGATGTGGAGGTACCTTCCCTGCAACCAAATAATTAGCAATGTCTGCATACCAAGGTGAGTGAGCAGATACTACAAACAAATGTTCATCAGGAAAGGAATCATCTACAAGTGAATTATCATCATTTATATGTAATCTTGAGAGAAAATTAGCAACCACATTTTCTTTTCTTGGTCTATCCACTATAGTGATGTCAAATTCTTGAAGTAGTAACAAACATCTTGTCACTCGGGCATTAGTAATAGGTTTATTCATTAGATATTTAATGGTTGTATGATTAGTATGAATAAATGTGGGATAACCAGTTACATAATGCCTGAATTTATTGATTGCATAAACTATTGCCAAGAATTCTCTTTCAATACATGTGTAATTTAACTAAGTAGGAGCCATGTTCTTGTTGATATAGTAGATAGCGTAGGGTTCTTTGTCCTCCTATTGCCCTAGTACTACACCGATTTTAGTGTCTGAGGCATCTGAAGAAATGTGAGAAGGAAGAGCCCAATTGGGCCCTCTCAAGATGGGAGTTGTGGACAATTTATGTTTAAGATCTACAAAAGACAATTCACAGTTGTCAGTCCAATGAAAGTCAACATCTTTTGTTTGTAGAAAAAAAAATCGAGAGGCAAGTTTAGAGAAATTTTTAATGAATCTCTTGTAATACCCGACGTGCCCTAAATAAATTCTTACCTCTTTCTGAGTTGATGGAGTTGGAATGTCCAAAATTACCTGGATTTTGGATGGATCTACCTGAATCCATGCATAAGAGATGAAGTGTCCCAACACTACCCCTTCACGCATCATCATATGGCATTTTTATATACTTAAAGAAAGATGAGACTGTCTACATATTTTGAGCACTTTTTCCATATTAGACAAAGTTTCCTCAAAATCAGTACCATAAGGTGTAAAGTCATACATGAATATTTCCATACAGTCATTCACCATATCAGAGAAAATACTAGTCACAACTCTCTGGAAAGTGATTGGTGCATTACACAAGCCAAATGGGAGAACCTTCTAGGAAAATGTACCCCAAGGGTTGGTAAAGGTGGTCTTATATTGGTCCTGTGGGGCAATTTGTCTCTAGTTATAGCCACTGAATTCATCTAGGAAAGAAAAGAATATTTTTTCGGCTAGGTTGTCTAAAACCTGATCAATAAATGGAAAAGGGAAATGATCCTTTTGCATGGCCTTATTCCGGGCTCTATAGTCCACACACACTCTCCACTTACCATTATTTTTAGGCACAATAACCAACAGTGATACCCACTCGTTGTCTGATATAGGATAGATGAATCTGGCGTTGAGAAGTTTCTGAAGTTATTCCTTAACAATTTCTTTAAGGATGGGGTTCATCCTCCTTTGCGGTTGGAAAATGGGTTGGAATTCTTCTTTGATGTATATATGGTGGGTGCATAGTTCATAGGGAATGAATTTCATATCCATGTAATCCCAGGCAAATGATTCTTTATGTACAGTCAATAATTTCATCAATCGACGAGTTTCAGCAGTGGAGAGATCAGAATTGATGTTCAAGGTTTTTCCAAGTTCGACTTCCACAACGAAGCTCTTAGAACTGACTCTAGGAAATAATTCAGCTGTTGTCATTTCGTCATATTCTAGTATAGTGTTTGATGTTACAGTGGTTTTTGTTACAGCTGAATCAATTTGATTGTCAGCGGTTTCTGAGAAATTTGCGAGTTCATTTCTTCCGAGGCAATAGGTTCAAAGACTCTGATCAATCGGTGGTGCGTGTTCTGTGTAACAGGAGAGGGGTCACAAATAAAGAATTTGATTAACTCATCCTCTGTCTCATCTTTGAAACTCAGGGCCTTTCCTATAGTTAGCACAGGCAGAGCACTTCCATCCTCAGTGTCCATCCATAGAGAATTTTCAAGTTCTGCACTGGGTGTAGCATGAGGATACAGGGTAAGTTTTTTTGTGTCATAACCATCAGAGATGGTCATGGAACCAGATCTACAACCAATGAAAGCATCATCTATATCTAACCATGGTCATCCCAGAATTAGAGGATGGCCTCGCAGACGGGATTTGGGTTGCAAAATGACAAAATCAGTAGGATACTCCCATGAGTCCACTAAAATGACTAAATCATTGATTACTCCTTCTGGTCTAATGGTAGAGCGATCAACTAATTCTAGAACGGTAGGAGTAGGTCAGACTTTTGTTATGAGTTACAACAACTACATAGTTTCTATTGGAATGACGTTAATTGTTGCCCCTAAGTCAACTAGTACATGTGGAATAGATGTTTGTCCAATTTTAACAGTGACTGTAGGGTTTCCTGCGTCACCATATTTAATAGATGGTGTTTTGCCTAACATCAGCTCAGAAAAATCCCCCACTACATGCACTATGTTGGGATCTTTAGGTTTTCATCCAGGTTTTATGATACAGAGGTCCCTCACAGTCTTGGCATAAATAGGGACAGCCCTTATCGCTTGCAGTAGTGTAATATTAACGTGCAGATTTTGCAATTCTCCTAGGAGATTAAAAGATGGTAATTCCACAGGCTTGGTAATTTTCAGTATTTTAGGGAATGGTGGGTCTGTTGATTCTATAATGGGTTGGTCAATTTCTTCTGTATCAGTAGATGGTCTCTCCCCTGATTCCTTATCGGATTCTGAAGATGGAGCATCTTCAATTATTGGCTCAACTATTCTCCCTGATCTTAATTTTATTTCATCACATGGCATAGGAGTAATAGATAAGGTTGGAACATTATGTATGTCTATGTTCTGAATGGCCTTATTATTTGGGTTGGGGTTAGGTTTCACAGGCATATGAGGTCGTAAGGGAGGATTATTTGGTGAGGCATTGGGAGGCAATTGCAACTATTGTTGTTGGTACGGGGGTTGGAACTGTTGTTGATAGGGGTTCGATTGGTGAAGGCTTTGATAACTGAGTTGTTGTTGAGTGCCTCTCCCATATGGGTTCCATTTCCCATAGCGATTATGTTGTTGGGGCATAGGTGACCATGCATTGGGATCCTGATAAGAGGGTGGCATTTGATTTGGAGGGGGGGCATTCGTCTAGCCATATGGTAGCTGATTGTTCCAATAACTAAATGTTGGAGGAGAGAATTGAGAGTTCATACCTTGACCTCTTGGTTGCCATTGTCTTCTTTGTGTTATTAGGTAGACAGCCTCTGCTTCCTCATTAGTTTCCTTCATTGATTCTTTTACACCTGGTAGAGAAGGACATTGTCAATGGCATGGTCTAATTCACAAATAAGGCATACTTGGACACTGTTCAATGGGCACTCCCTTGGTGGATGATTCATTCTGCATTTCAGACAAAAAATGCACAATGCTTTCTTTGATTCTTCTTTTTTCTGTTTGACCTGCAAAATATCCATTTGTGAGGAAAAAGAGTTAATCATCTCTATTTTGAAATTTTCTAATAGATTACCTATTTCTGCTCTTGTTTCTCCTCGATTGGCTGATTTTTGTACCCTTGGTAGTTGACTTATTCCTTATAGATCCTTGAGAACATCTTTTGTAGAGATCTACAATGTCCTCATAGGATTCCTTAGATATATTTCCCTTGCCAAGCATATTCAACATATCTAAAAATTCTTCTCTAACTCCTTTTAGCAAAATGGTTTTCAGAATGTCCTTACTCACATCTGGATGTCCATAACTTTGTAGATTATATTGGAGTCGCTCCACAAAGTCTTCAAGGGTCTCGTCCTCCTTCTGTGACATCTTGAATAGTTCCTCTCTTCGTTCCCTTGTTCGATAGTAGTCTTGGTATTTGTTCAGGAAAAGCTGTCTCATTTGTACCCATGTTGAAATGTTTTCTCCTCCAAGGCTCATGAACCATCTTAACACATTACCCTTTAATGTAGCTGGAAACAATCTAAGATTTTGCGCAGTGGTAGTGTAGTCATATATTCTACACAAAATGTCAAATTCAAACAGAAACTCATCCAGATCTTCAATAGATAATCCATGGAAATTTGGGAGAGATGAGAGAGGTATGTTTTACATAGGAGCCATCCCTCGTGTGGGAACATCAGAAATAGGAAAAACCAGGGTAGAGATAGTATTTTCATTATTTACGTGATCCTCGTTATTATGTGGATTCTCTTGGTAGAGCTCTTCTTCATTATCCCCTTGATTCTCCGTATGTCCTCTTTCTCTCCAAACAACGTCCCACTCTTATTTAGTGACTATCCGACCATTGATCTGATAAACAACTTCTTCTAGATTTTCCCTGTTCCAGGCTATACTTCCTTGATCTTCAATATTCTCCAGTGTTGCTTGTTGATTTGTTGGTGACAAATCTTCAGCTTCAACTTCAACATCAACTTCAGCCCTTGATGAGAATGATGTTTTGAGAAGGGGTATTTTTGTTTACTGCGGATCACATCTTCTTGGAGGATTTGCACGGAGAAAAATGGATCCTGAAGAAGAATCTTCTCTGGCTATAATCTCATCAACAATGGTTTGTCTTCCTAGTATGTTAGGATTTCTTCCTCCACGTCCTCTGGTACCTGTAAGGTTAGTATTTTGGGGGATTCATCTTCGTGTTTCGTGATACATGCAGACTATTCATTCCTAAGAAAGAAAACTAATGTGCTTACCAAAATCTATGATTATCTTCCCCAACAATGACGCCAAAATGTTGGGCACTTTAATTGTCTAATTGAATAGAAAATCAAAGTGTTCAATATAAATTGTCAACCTAGGAAAGTTTGTTATTTCAAGATAATTGTGCACAGTCTATGCTAGATTATGGAAGCATCTCTAATCTAATTGTAGTAGGGAAAAAAACATTATCACTAACATAGTTGTGCTAATACAGCTGGATTTCTACAGATTTCAAATGATAATTGCAATCTAAACTGATCAATGTATAAGAACCCTAGATTGCCTACTCTAATCTAACTTTCATTTTACTTTTGCAAGAAGAAGTTCTATAGTATTTGTAGAAAGGAAATATACTTATTGCAAGAAGGTACTTCACACTTTTATTTCTCGAAAACAAGATCTTAACCTAATGCAGAAAAAGGGAAAGAAGTTCTCCAACAATGTTCAACAATCAACTTCTAATTCTCATGAGAAAAATTTATGTGCATCTAACAAGAAGGAACTAAATTGTAATAGCAGTTGTATTCTAGAAATGTCTAACAGTTAAATCATTCACATTTAAAACAACTAATCTAGAATTCAAAACAGAGGGGAATCAGTGAGGAAGGTGGGCCCTTTCATTCTCACTGAATCCACTCAAAGAAATAGGTTACAGCCTGCTAAAAGAATTCAATCCACTCTTTCATTCAATTGCCAAAAATGTCTGTGTACAATAAGCATTACTTTTCTTTCTCCAGTAAAAAAAAACTCTTGTTCATTACAAGAGATCTACTATTTAAAGTCAGAGTCATTCAGTAGAACATAAATAGAACAGTCTTGAGAATCCCCAATTCTCAAGTTGTTCATTTGATATCATTAATACAAAATATCGGACTCTCCTTGATCAACATCGTGAGCTAGCATATCTCATCAGCAGGTGTTGCAGCAATCGTATAACAACAGGAATGGTGGCGTCTATTGTAACAACTTCTAGGATTGATGGGCTTCTGTTGCAGTAGTCGTGTAACGGCTTCTAGGATTGGTGGCATCCATTACAATAGTCATGTAACAGCGTCCAAGATTGGTGGCATCCATTGCAACAGTCATATAACAACTTCCAAGATTGGCACATAGTTGTAACAACAACAAGTTTCTCGAAGTGGGTTGTTCTAAGCATTTTGATCATTAGTTAAATAATTTCATGTGTAAAATATGTGAACGCTACCAATCAAACATGCTAAGTGAATGAAAATATAAAAGTGAGATGAATAGTTCATACCTTCGTAAAAAGGGTCTTAGTAATCATTATAATAGTCATTTAGCTTAGGAATGAGAAGGTTGAATGGGAAAAAGATGTAGTGAAAAAGGGATATTTCTGGGTCCTAACGCACATCACATGGCTACCTCAAAAGATGTCTACTCTTCATTGGATGCATGAAAATATCTCCTATTTTGATAGGGTACACCTCTTCTATCGAAGTCACCGACAAAGGAAGGATTGAACTCACCAACAAAATCTTCAAGAATGTGTTGCACATTCCCAAAGTTTCCATCAACCTTCTTTCTGTGTATTAGATGATGAATTATGACACTAAAAAGAAAGTCATATTCAAACAAAATGTCGTGGACATATATGAAATGCAAACCAACTCCATGGTTGCAAACGATGAGGTAAATCATCAGTCTAGATTGTATACTTTTGATGAATTCGTTGAACTTGATTCTTCTTTACTGCTTACTCATGCTGATGAAAGTAGTAGGATATGTGATCCAGAGGGTCATTCGTCTTCAAAATTACATCGATCCAAGATAACGAAAAAAATGGTACAATGGCAGCCATGTTTGGTATTAAGACTTGACCACATTTTAAAAGAAGGTTATTTGTATAACTTGGTGACAGTTCATCACATATGTGGCAAGGCCCACGCAGTTAAAATAGTAACATCAAATGTCATTGCACGGTTAAACGTTCTATTCGTAAACCGTGTGAATCTGGTGCACATTTAAAGGACCATTTGGCGGGATATTTCATATGGTTTAATTGGCATTTGGAACAACTCTAACAGCTTGGAGTTGGGCGTGGATTTGGTTAACAATATGGCGCGCGAACACTCAGTTCAGCCATGAATAAGATTCGTTATGTTATCAAATCGCACAATGATAGATGGAAACGTGCCAAGGTCGGGGGTCTTAGCTATTTAACTTAGCGTTTGGCCATTTTGGAGGGGGAGTTCGATATACAGAAAATTCTAGATGCTGGTCATTTGTTAGTCGACTGTCTCCCTACGTTTTTGGTTTTCCACAAGTTTTTGGAGGCCGATTTGTAACTTTGAGAGAGTCTCCCTGCGTTTTTGGTTTTCCACAAGTTTTTGGAGGCCGATTTGTAACTTTGAGAGAGTCTCCCTGCGTTTTTGGTTTTCCACGAGTTTTTGGAGGCCGATTTGTAACTTTGAGAGAGAAGGTCTTTAAGACTGATTATACAGCCATCTGTTCCACAACGGAAGTTGTTTCTACCGAGACAGAGGATAGAGAGAGGGTTTATCTGTGTATTTCCAGATTGTTGTTTATATGTAAATCAACTGCACTCTGTATGATTTAGTTTTCTTTGTCGTTTGAAGGCTGAATTGTAATTTCCAGAAGAGAGGAGTCTTGAGGGTTTATACAACATTCTGTTCTGTTGCTGAAGTTGATGTTCAGAGATTCCAGAAACATTCTGTACCATTTTATAGCCATTAATTGGATTGGTACCCATTGGAGAGGGACCCGAAGACGTAGCCCAGTGAAGGGGGTGAACTCCGTTAACAACTCCTGTGTTTGAGACTCTCTTTTGTTGTGTTCTCATCTTTCAGTTGTTGTTTTCTCATTTTTGTCCAGTTTTCTTTTCATTTCGGTTTACAGTTGTCCTTTAATTATGTTAAATTCTACTTTATGTGTTGAGAAAATTGATTATGAGCATTCGTAAAACTTTTTAATGCACACAAGTTGAGATCCGATAGATCATATTATGGTATCAAAGCCAGGTTAACTGCTAGTGCTAGTTTATGAATGCTTACCAGGTCCAAATCTAAGCTTGGTGAAGGAGAACTGGTAGAAAGTGAACCTGAGATTGGCTCGAGGAGGAAATTTTCGAGAGCAACCATATCTTCTCCACGAGGGGAAGAAGAAGGACATACAGAACGGGAAAAGCCTGTTGTTTCCGAAACTGAGTTTTTGGAGGCTTTTATCAGCATGAAAGATATGATGGAAATTCTACTCAATGAGCGAGCAGAAAGGAAGAAGAAAGAAGAAGAATCTTCATCCAAAGATGCATAAATGAAGAAGGAAGAAAAGGGAAAAGGAGTAGGAGGTGATGGTGATCCTCCTGAAACTAATCAGACTTCCTCTTCTTCTCACACTTTTCATTCGAATAATGCAAATGCTAATATGCCATATTTCAAATTGGATGTGAAATTTGAATTACCAATTTACAATGGAGATTTAGATGCTGAAAAGTTAGACAATTGGATCAAGCAGCTTGAAGTCTATTGCAGGGTGHAGGGCATTAATGATGACCCTTCCAGAATTCAATTGGCCACTTTGAGAATGAGTGGGATGGCTCTTACTTGGTGGGAGAGCAAGATTCAGCAAGATCTTCGAAAGAATGGTAAAATTATTTCAGTTTGGAATGAATTCATTGAAGTATTAAGGAAGCAATTTTATCCTTTGGGTCATATGCAACAATTAACCATGAGTTGGAAAACCTTTAGACAATCTAAAGGACAAAGTATTCAAGATTATACTCATGAATTCAGAAAAAGGGCTATTGCATTGAATATTTCATTAGATACACATGAAACTCTTCTTAAGTACATTGGTGGCATGCATTCTTATTCGAGACATACTTTATTGATGTTTAACCCCAGTAACTTGGATGATGTATGTGTTCAAGCCACACATTTAGAATCTAGGGGGAAGCATGCTAATGATACTTTTGTGAATAAATCAGCTAAGTTTGATAGCAAATCGAAAGGTAAAG